>CM047810.1:52191774-52445723 GCA_026214975.1 Gentiana macrophylla | reverse complement strand
AATTTTTGGAGTGCTCGAGTGCGGACTTAATTTTTAAGTGCTCAAGCGGACTTAATTTTTGGATTCTAACTTGCGGACTTAGTTTTTGGTCATATCAAAATTGTGTTAGTCTGAAAATTACAGTAAGATGAATTTTTTGCAACTTACCTTCCTTTTCCGGTTGTTTTCCTTGCAAATTTTAGGTCAGTCTGTTCATCCGATCCGCTTTTCCAGCCTCTCAAATATGCCACGCAATAACTTAATAGTTTTGGATGGCATACTAAATTTAAAGTTTGTCCTTTGCAAACTTTCTGAGTCTCCTTTGCAAACTTTCTAAGCCTGACCTGCAGACTCGGGAAGTTAGTCCTTTGCAAACTTTCTGAATCTGACCTGCAGTACTCAGTTAAAAATTTAGCCTGACCTGCAGACTCGGAAAGTTTTTCCTGTGAAAACTTTCTGAGTCTAACTGCGCAGATTTCTCGCTTAAAAATTTAGCCTGACCTGCAGACTTGGGAAGTTTGTAGTATTCAAACTTTCCGAGTCCGACTACAAGACTCGATTAAAATTTTAGCGACACTGCGGACTAGGAAATTTGTGGTATTCAAACTTTCCAGTCGACCGCAAGACTCGATAAAAATGTATCGACGACTGAGGACTCGAGAAGCTTGTGGTATTCAAGCTTTCGAGTATGACCCATGCACTCGATTAAAATTATGTCCCGACCGAGGACTCGAGAAGCTTGTAGTATTCAAGCTTTACGAGTATGTCATGCGATGACTTTCGCTTAAAAATGCGCCTCGACCGAGGACTCGAGAAGCTTGTGGTATTCAAGCTTTTACGAGTATGACTTTTCAGATACTCTGTTAAAATTATGTCCTCGACCGAGGATTCGAGAAGCTTGTGGTATTCAACCTTTACGAGTATGACAAAAATTATGTCCTCGACTGAGGACTCGAGAAGCTTGTGGTATTCAAGCTTTCTCGAGTATGTCATGCAAGATTACTCGATTAAAAATGTGTCATGACCTCGAGGACTTGAGAAGTCGCTGGTATTCAAGCTTTCGAGTATGACCTGCGTTATCACCTAAAATTATGTCCTCGACTGAGGATTCGAAAGCTTGTGGCATTCAAGCTTTACGAGTATGACTTCGCGATTACTCGAGTTAAAAATTTAGCCTGACTCGCAGACTTGGGAAGTTTGTGGTATTCAAACTTTCTCGAGTCCGACATGCAGAGTCGATTAAAAATGTGTCCCGACCGAGGACTCGAGAAGCTTGTATTCAAGCTTTCCGAGTATGACCTGCAGATGCTCGATTAAAATAATGTCCCGACCGAGGACTCGAGAAGCTTGTGGTATTCAAGCTTTACGAGTATGTCATGCAAGATTACTCGATTAAAAATGTGTCCCGACACGAGGACTCGAGAAGCTTGTGGTATTCAAGCTTTCTGAGTATGACCTGCAGTACTCAGTTAAAATTATGTCCTGACCTGAGGACTCGAGAAGCTTGTGGTATTCAAGATTTCTGAGTATGACATGCAGATACTCGATTAAAATTATGACATCGCCTCTCCTTCTTCTTTAATCCGAGCGGTGGAATTCTTATTCCAACGGTTCAATCTCCGCCAATAAGCTCCGGATCATTGTGTTTTTGGCATGTTTTTGCCATTAACTTGATCACGGACCACCTCGATCCATTACCGATAGAAGGCCCTCCTTCTAGCGCCAACTCGAACGATGGTGGATCTCCTCAGTAATAATCCGGGCCGTTTAATCTAGGGTAATATGAGCGAGGGATAGTTTTTGGGTGATTTTTAGGCCAGCTTGAGAGTCTCTCTCAAGTTGCCTACGTATCCTATTATAGTATTATGTTTCAGGAATCAAGTCTCCGTAGTTCCTTAGGGTTGTTTATATAGGGGACGATTTATCCCTTTCCTTGTCCTGCAAGGAATTATATTATTATTATTATTATTATTATTATTATTTCCTTAAGGATTAATACACATAAATCCCAATAATCTAGGGATAATTATGGACATATTTAAATGACAAGATCAATGTCATTATATCATCGGATTCTTTCCATGTTTATCTGGTATTATTAAGCATGTGAGCCAAATATGAATAAGGAAGGCTCTGGCCGACCTGCGTCGAGCCCCCCGGGCCATCCTGAGCTGTGCCGCATTACCCGACCTCCACTCTTACCGAGCCGACATGCGGTGGTAAGTTAAGAAGGGCCGAGCTGACCTCCCACCTGGAGTTCATGTCCGCTTTCTCAGTTAAACTCTAGGGCTCTTGGCCTTTATTAGCTATTAATTCTCTGTGTTCAATTAATGGTTAGCCAAAATAAAGATGACATGTGGCGAGGGCTAGTCCGACCCTCGTCAAATGTATTCACACTCATTCACACTACTACTGCTAACACTCACCCTATAAAACAACAACTCCAATAACACTCCATGTACTATTCCTCAAAATTACTTTTCTCTTACATCTCAACTAACTAATTTAACTACCAACACATTTCCCTCTTTTTTGCCTTCTTATTTTCACTTGTTTACCAAAAAACGGAATGAAATATAATATATTTATAAAATGAGATTTTTTTTTTCTTTTAACAAAAAAAGTGAGATTTTAATATGTCGTATGACCTTTTAAGAAAAAATGTCGTATGCTTGTTAAAAAATATCGTATAAGTTTACAAAAAAAATGTTGTATTTTGTAGTAAAAATTAGTATATTTGTAATTTCGTGTATTTTTATCTAAAACTATATCAATCTGAAAGATAAATTTTGATTAAAAATATGGGTAACTTCGTTTTTTTATGTCTCCGGTAATTATAGGTATGACCTATCCTATTGAGTGTAACAATAATTATGTGAAAATAATTAAGTGTTTTTTCCACCACATATTTTACCAACTCACATCTTAGTTTTGAGTAGTGATAGAGTCGATACAAAATACATAACACATTTTTACATCATTGATTATGAAGTGATCTATTGATTTCTATGATTGTCATAATGATCAATGATGTTGTGATGTGATACTTTGTTGTGACCATTTTGTTGTGGAACAAATATTTTCCCTTAATACTTCACCACAAAATTCAACAACTATCTGAAAAATACACCATACATTTCACCTACATATTATTTCTCACATATCACCACTTCTTCCAACTACCCGTACACACACTTCATTGTATTTTTACTCTATTCCACCATTCCCTCAACATACTCATTCACAACTCTCATAATTTTCTATTATCTTCATGGCAAATCCTCCATTTTGGCCTCTTAATATGCAAATAGACAATGAGTTTGATGCATTCCGTGAACAATGAATGCGCAACCAACAAATGCTTATGCACGTTGTCGAAGCGGCTGAAGAGATTGAGCCTGAGCCGAGCAACCTCGGATTTGTCGGCGATGACATTTATTAACCGAGATTGGGTGAAAGCACACGATGATCTTGTTAAAAATTACTTCATTAAAAATCCTATTTTTCCAAATCGTACATTTCGATGCCGGTTCAGAATGCGTTTAGAGTTGTTTAACAGTAGGAAGAAAAAAAACTCGTGTTGGAAGGGGGTACAACCCCTTCCTTTCTATTAGATAGGTAGATTATTTATATTTTATGAGTAGTTAATTTTCTATTCACATTGATTGATTATTGAACCTTGATTTCATGTGATTGTGAGATCTAAATGTTTATCCTCGTTTGATTGTTAGAATTTGTCTATTTTCTGATTTCACGGATATAGGATTTTATTCGTTTAGTTGTTGGCGTGCGATGATTAAGCGATTATTTTGATCTAGTTCTAAAATCCATCTTAGGCGGTTGCCATAAAGAATTGGGTTTTAGTGGTAAACAACACAGTATGCTGGTTCGTAGCAGGTAAGATTCTCTGTTGTGAAAATAGATAATACTATGGTTAAATTAAGCCGGTTCGATTAATATCTAGTAATTAGGTCTCTCTAATTTTTAAGGTTGTTATGTCACCAAACTCCGGGCGGCCGTTGCGGGGTGTTCCATAATTAGGGCATAATTAGTGGCGGTTGTCCTAATTAACGATTTTGAGAGAGATTGATTGATTCATGGTTGTGGTCAACTATAACCAATTTATTAATAATTTAGCGAGTCATTATTGAATCGAAGATCAATCGTATGAATTGAGGGAAAAAAATTAAATAGTTGGAGTTCTTCTGCTTTTATTTTTCTTTATTTTATTTTGTTTTGATCCTTAGGAAGTAGTTATATGAAAAACCTAAATATACTTTTAATTTATAAATTTTAGAAGAAATAAGCTCACCGTTCCATGTGGATTCGACCACTACATTCGCTATACTAGCTATAAAGATAGTAGGTGATTTATCTTTGGTGGCTTGACGACCCACCAGCTGCATTGGTAGCAGATACATCAAGTCTTGAAAACACCTCTTGACCAACAAGAGTACCCTGCATCAATAAGTTGTCAGACATAAAGTCCACAATAAAAGGAAAAAAGCAAGAGCAAGAAGAAGACTCACATATCTCATAGCTTTGAAGCCAGCAATGGATAGCTCTTTGTCGGACATAGCAGCAATGGCCTCCTGCTCGGTAGCAGCATCCACCTCATTCTCCATGCCCTTATCGGCAGGGTTAGAAGTAGAGCTCTGGGAGGCCTCGGGCCTACTCTTCTTTCAGTCTTCCGTGAGGGTCGACCTCCGTCAGTTCAGCTATGCCTCTTCTCTTAGAGAGCGGCTCTCTCCTCATTTCTTTCCCGGCGCAGAGTTGGCCTCAGGAGTAGAAATGTCAGTGATGACTAGAGCCAAGTTATTCCTAGAAGTAGGGAATTGTAGCACTGCATCGTCAGGATGATCAGACGGTATCTGAGCAGTAGTAGCGTTTAAAGAAGAGCCCGTAATCCGGTCAGCAGGATCCTCAGTGTGAGTCCTCTCAGTAGAGGCACTCTGATCGGATCGCTGCTTTTCCTCTTCCTCCCGAGCAGCATCCAAAAGGCTGGAAAAGGCATTCACTACAAACAGAAAAACAAAGAATAAGTGTTAGTCAAAGCCAAGATATTACCAAACTGAAAAAAATATAATAAAGTGAGAGCAAAGGCCCCTACTGGCATTCCGAGCCTTGGTACTAAGGGGCACATGAGGTTCAAGACCGGCCTCGGCTAACCAAGTAGTTTCTATCATCTGGCTAGATATATCCCTAACATTCAGGAAGACCTTGGCATCCCGAATAGCCTTAAACTCGCTCACATCAACGATATCCGGATAGACGTCTGGGGTCCAACTTCCAATTCCCTAATCTAGCATTTCTCCCATCCTGGATAAAGAAGAACCGCTTGTGCCATTCTTTGTCGGAAGATGGTCCATAAGCAATTATACCCCGAACGCCGGATCGACGAGATAAATGATACCATCCCTTGGATATTTGATTCTTCTTCATCTAGTATAAACCCCAAAATAAGGATACCAAGAAGGGGACTCCGACCACTCGGCAGAATATGGCGAAACCTATGATGCTCCTCACCCTATTAGGGGCGACTTGGGCTGCACCAATCCCGTGGTACTGCAGTACCGCCAAGAAGGCCGGGCACTGGGGTAATCTTAACCCCTCCCCCCCTTTTGAGCTAGGCTTCGTACACTACACAATATCTGTAGATTGTCTACACTACTCTGAGAAAGAACGGTGTCCATTCCGTGCCTACCGATAATGGCCTGGGCAGCTTTTTGGATTTTAAATCTGAGGAAGAGTCAAGCGTCCCAGGCGAAGGGCGGGAAAATGAAGGATGAGAAGTAGGTTAAGGAGGAACCTGGGGATTTCTTCGAGTATTACGATGTCTACCTCCTTTTTGAAGCTCAGGGTTTAATTCAAACACCTCTAGCCTCAGTCTTTCTACCTCGGATTCAGGCTCAGATGCATACAATTCTTCTAAAGAAACACTTGAGGGAGACGACACCCTCATTAACAGCAAAAATCGAAGGAAAGGAAAAATGAATGAGAGCATAGGCACGTACTTGTGAAAAACTGGAGACGGAAGAAGTAAGAGGGAGAAATCAGCATTTGATCCCGGTCGTTTGATTTAAAGACATAAACGTTTGAAATGCAATGGACAACTAATACGACGGTTTATAAACCCTCATCAACGTTCTCGAAAAACCACCCTACTTCAAAAGGCGTGGGGATAAACGCCTCGATTCCAGGGGAAATTATGACAACATCATAACTGAGCTATGCCCCGGTGGCACGGAGTTATCGTTAATCAGATGAGTCCGGATAGCGGTGCCCAAGTTACACCTTTAACAAATCTGCCCCGGCTACTAATACCCGGACAGATCTGGGGACTTATGGACGAGGGTCGGACTAGGCCTCATCACGTGTCATCTCCGTATTGGTTGAACATTAAATAAAACGAAGAGTAAGACTACAGGACCGAGAGCCCTAATATTATGTCGAAGCACCGACCAGAACCCCAGGTGGGAGATCGGTCCTGCCAGCTCCTCAAACCACCGCAGGTCGGTTAGGTCGCAGCGGAGCTCGGCTATGCGTAGACGGATCATAGCAACCCACGGAGCTCAACGCAGGACGACCAGAGCTCCCCTTACCTGATATTTAAACCCACGTGCTTATTATTTCAAGATAATTATGGGAAGATCTTTAAAATCCTTTACCAATTAAAACTCTGATTATGATATTCAAATTCAACCGTAATTATCTCTTAAAATCATAGGATAAACATGGAAAGAATCCCCAAGTCTTAGGGTACAAGTAAATAGGACGAGAGGTCCTCTATATAAATGATCCCAAGAACTACGAAGATTCTTGTTTCCGGAATTTTCACATGATACGAAGGCAACTTGAGATTAACCATCTCAGGCTCAGTTTAAGATACTTAAACATCTCCCGCTTCCACATCTTTTCAAGGATTTATTCTTGAATCTATTGTAACAGTCAATTTGGCCTGAAAGATCATATAGACGATATCCAGCATCGTCAATTGTCAATAATGACTTTCGACATTGCTCCTTTAAAAAATGTTGAAAAGCAATGTAAAATCTAAACTAAGTTTATTTAGTCTAAAGGATTGTAAGGCGTAATTTTTCCTTTTCTTTTTATGCGTGGGGTTGGGGGGAAATTTGAAAGGCGGGGTTTGCGCTTATTCATGTTTTTTCAAGAAAACATTTTCAAGTTGTTTTAGGTTTTTTTAGGTGTGAATTCTTGAGTTAGAAGGCAAGTCGAAGCATAGTTATCGGACCGGCCCGCCCAGCGGTCGAACCGGTGGTTGGCCTGCCGGGACCAAAACCGGGCGATTCAAGAGTCGACCGTTCAAGGAGTTGACCCGCCTGCACTCCGAAAAACCCGGTGGTTGGACCGGTGAACGCGACCGGCCCGGTATGAATCAACCCGGTCCGGTTTTTTTTTAAATTGCCACAGATTTTTTATTATAAAAACATCATTGCTTGCATGACTTGAACCTGCGTCCCCGGGTGAGGAGTCGAATATCCTAACCATCATTTCTTATTTCAGATTTCTTCTTTTGGCGAAATGAGTTCTTACATTTCTATATTCACAAATTAAACACCATAAACTAAAGTCGAAATTCAATACAACTTCCAAAATTGGCAAGTAATAAATTAACATTGTTTATAAAAAAACTTGTTGGAAACGAGGACTAGTTTTTATTTGAATTAATAATGTTACAATGCATGGACCAACTCTTCTTAAGAAATTTTGATGGTTTTTCACTCAGATCGTCGTGTGTTTTGGATCAAAAACGCTTTTCATTTGTATTTATTATGATTTGGATGTTGAAAACTTGGAATATTTTTGGAATTGATTATTATTATCAATTTTTTTTTTTATTGCATGAAAATATTATTTTTAACCTTATGTTGTGACTCCACCTATTGAACAGGTGGACCAACGGTTGAACCGGTGACCGCCGTGACCAAGAAGTTTTCCGGGTCGATGACCGGGCCGGGTCTGATAACTATGGTCAGAAGTGTAAAATTTTACCAGGAGGCATAAAATTGGAGTACGATGTAGTTGTGCTAGCCAACATAGTCTGTGAAATTGAAACGAAAGCAGCAATATATACTTTTTTATTTTTATTTCATAGTGATCAAGTGACATAAATTTACAATTAAGTCCTTTTGAATAAATTCATGATTTCCAGCCAATTTACAGTGAGAACTAACTAACTAGTTCAAGCAAAAAAACTTGCGGAAACAAGGAGAAATTTGCAGAATCAAAGAACAATTGATAGGGTATTATTGAAACTAAGAATTCCCACTCCATAATGAGAGGAGAATGCTATCAGACTTAATTGCAGTGAATAAAACTAAGCAGCAGCTTTCTTTTCAATCTAATTGCAGAGCTTATACACTGCTGCAAAACGTCAACGATGCACATTCAGCCATGCCAAACACAAGTCATTCGTTTAAAAGAGTTTAGTATTATAGCACGTTTCCTTTGATCAACTCCATGTATAACCAGCACGCATGTAATGACAACCAGTACACATGTAATGGCTATGTATAACCTGTAAAGACCCCATCCATGACCATGACGGCATGACCTTGACCTTATATAACTCTAATCGGAACTAATAAAGGGCAACTGATGAAGCCCCGGATACCACATTTCTTTCGCCTATCACATGCCACATCGTACAAACTTAAAAACATTCATCACAGTAACTGCAGGGCAAGTGAGCTGGCACTCTGCACACCTAAATCAACTGCTCTCTATTACTTTCTTAGCAGATAATTTCATTCTGTGTTTATCTGCTAAAGATTGCAGAATCAACTTTGTAACATATACCAAGGCAAGTCTTTGGAGTAGTTTATTCCACCAACAGGCGTATGAGAGAGCTAGCAGACACGACTAATGAAGAAATAAGCGCATAATTACTGTATCGATAGCATGTGGAACAAGGGGTTGACATATAGTGATTCCAAGGCAAAACAGGGCACTGATGAGGGTATAATAAAAAAGCTGGAATTCAGCACACACCAAGGGAAAATTTTATAATACAACCGTTGTACGAAGGTTTTATCAAGTGACATACAATACAACCATTCATTTCTAACCTCTCACACACGATAAATGTGTATTATGTGAAAGAGAGTAAAAATAAGAGGCTCTAATGTGTGCCACTAGCTATAATCTTCCTACAACCGTTGCACCATAAAATCTCTCCACACCGAGTAGAGAACAAAATGAAGCTTCGAAAGATGAATAATGCTTTACGTATTGCCATGACAATTCTCAAAAGATTAGATGAAACAATCCAATCACCAGCAATTGAAGGGGGGGTTAGAAATGGACACATCTATCAATGCAGGGTCCAGGATAGGACCAAGCCTATCTTCAAAAAAAATAAAAAAGGATAGGACCAAGCCATTTAAGACTACTGTCTGCAGCTTTACGTTTTATTGATATAACAGGTTGTTCCACGACTCGTACCCGTGACTTCTGTTCATTGAATGATAGCATGTCAGCTTGCACTTAAATCTACACCAAGAAAACCTAAGCTGGAAACAGGGGGTCACAGCATTATAACAGAATACAAGACCGTCCAATGGGATTAAATTGGTAAATATGTATTGAAAACCTTAAGACATAGGAGCTAAACAATATTATCAACCAAAAAAGCTATCTGCAAACAGAGATCACAAATCAAAAGCCACAGAATTCTCAGATTAAGATACAGCGACAAAACTGATTGAATTTATTGATGTATATCACAGAGCTCAATCAAATTTAAAAGCTAATTATAAATCACATCTTGAGAATTCAATGGAGTCATACTAAAACCGTTAACAATGAAGGTATGCTATTAAATTGAAAATATAACTGCCAACACAGACCATAGTTAAACCCTCACCAAAATTATGTGTTTTTACCAACAATCACAATGCCTGTAAATAGAGAAAGAAAAAAAAATGCCGGCCATAAATTTTCCTGCCATCTGCATAGCACGTGTCACCACTTCACTTGCTCTCGCTATCATATAAGTCTGATCTGAACAAAATAAAGTTAAAGAAACAACGCAACAGCTGGAACAAAAGGAAGATATATGCAAACAATCAGTTCCTCTGACATCACGAAAAACAATGATACCTTTGTTTATGTTAAAATGGGAACTTCTTTAAAGGCAAACTCACAGGCGAACAACTTCCCAATCAGTTCTATCTAGCTTTGGGGGGGGGCAAAGCTAGCTGAATCATATGCCTACAAATAAATATCTTGGAATACCATCAAGAATTCGGTAAATTTATTAAACAAAATAACTCATAGGCTATCACCCCAGAGGCAAAATGCATACGAACACATATCGGAAATCAGTACTCAAGAACATTAACAAAAAAGGATACACTAAGTAAGCACCGTGGGCAAATGCTCCAGCCAAGACACCAAAAAACAACCGATCCCTCAAAACTGGCCTGTGCCTCAATGTTAACCGAACTGAGATCCACACACATATATATATCATGATGATTAGTTTTTTCTGGTCAATTTAAAAAAAAAAAGATGGACAAATTACTAAAATTAAATTTCATTATAGGAAAGCAACTTACTAAGGGGAAGAACAGGGGCATAGATGAGCGGTACCATGAATTTGAACGGCGTTCCTTTCTTATGCCTTCTAATGATTTCCCTACGACCCAAATGTTCAGGATTGAAGGAAGAATTTAGACGTATTCGTTCCCACTAAAAATTCAGAGGTAATTTATTGAATTCAACGAATTTAAAAGGAAGCCTGCATTCTGAGAAAAAAAATAAGGGATCGATTGAACTCACTGATTACTAGGATCTGCTGACGATGCCATTTTCGATCAGAATTAACTCGAACTTCCGCGGGATTGAAATTAGCAGAGATGATTTGATCGATCTCGCAAGTCTGTATTGTGATAGGGTTTGAGGGTTACTATCGTATCCCGTTTTTTTATTCTTTATTCTTTTATTTTTTTTGAAGGGTCTTTTTTTTTTTCTCAATACATTTTACTGTATTTTTAATGTATCTTCTATCTATATTATATTTATGAGCAAATAACCGTCAATTGACCCGTTTCGTTAAAATTACCCGGCCCAAACCCAGGTTTTTCCACACAAAAAAAATAATTCTTACTTTCAGATTAAAAAAATAAAGAAAAAACCATCGTGCCCACTTCTACTGTTTCAATATTCTCCTCAACCTTTCTGCACGGCAAGAAGTTAAAAGATAATTTTCTGAATCGAAGGAAACTTCCCATCGCCTTACTACTCAAAACAAGCCGCCTATTCTTACCGTGCACAATACGTCCATTCGAAGGTAAACAAACGCTGGTTTTTACTTATGATTCAAATGTATAATATTGATCATGAATTTTACATTGACACAAAAAAAAATTGTATATCCCGTGCATCGCACGGGGTTTCCTACCAGAGTATATTATATTGAGTAATACCGGTCTATATATAAAGGAAAATGATATGTGCACTACACATTTGTGTAGTGCATATACCATTACATGCTTGGTATCCTGTAACGCCCCGCTCCCGGATACTGAGCCCTTATCCGGAAGAGAACGTTCGGCGCGTATAACATTAAATAAATCCAATATTATACGCCAGCCTCTACGTCGTCGTATCATAATTAAAGCAACGGAAGCCCAAAAGGCTCGGGTAAAATCATAAATGCTACAAGAATAGAATACAAACCGACTAGGGGTAGAAAGGAAAAGCTTACAACAACGAGATAAAGCTTACAACGCGTTTATGTAAAAAAATAAAGATACAACCCTTGTCTTACAAACTTGGAATAAAAGTACAACATGCTAATTAAGAATCTACAACATACTATAGTACAACCTTTAAAAGAAAGTAAAAGAAAGCATCATCAAGACTAACGCTATCAAAACATCATCGAACTCCTCAACGAGCTCAAGGACAACTCGTTTCGCCTTCTCACCCCAAAAGCACACAAAACAACATATGCAATTGAGGTAAGTACAAAGTACTTAGTAAGAGTGAGAAGCTATTGTATACTTTAAGTTTTACAACGTTAAGATTCACATTATTAAAGTTATCTTTCAAGTGACCGACTCAATCTATGGTTCACTAAGTGCTCATCAACACTTCGTGACTAAGCGCTTCTATCTTAACTTATCTTTGCTACAAAGATGTTTGCGAGGGCACTACACTTAGTGAGATATGCACTAAGACAAAAGACGCAACCCTATAGAGATAAATCTCTGCGGTGGCCAACCCTAAAGAGTCGACCGGTGAATGTCTATCTCGTTCGTGAGTTTGTCCGGCGGAATGATCACTACTTTATCTCAAGGGTCTAGAATCCGGCAAAGATCATCACCACTTTATCCGCCAAACCTCACATTGCCGATATTGTATCGCGCCTATCCAAGCTCTCGTGATGTTTAATCTTTTATCTAGTCAAATACGTTTATTAAGTGATTAGCTAGCCACCTAGGTTCATTCAGGACAAAAAGCTCCTACTCCCTCTTCTTAGACTCTTAGACTCAAGCTAGCAATTACACAAACATTGATGAATACTAATTCATCAAAGCACAAGACAATCATACTCTTCCGACGGTCCCGAACTTCAACTCCCTTGAAGAGTACATTCGGTGCCGGAACTAAACGCATCGGAAGCTTAATCAAGGCTTGTTCATGTTCATTTATCTTCTTTATAACATCATTGTAAAGTTAGGAACTGATCCCCAACTTGGTACACTTGAAAAGTACTCAAAACAAGCTAAAACAACTTTCTAAAACCTAATGAAAATCTGCAGATCGCTTTTAATACATTTTTCAGCCAAAAACTCAACAAAACAACATCAAAACAGCCTCTAAAAGTCTCATAAAGTACTACTAAACACAACAACAACCTTTAAACATATTTCTACAAACAATTCATAACATAAAACCTTCTAACATCATCTAATCATGTCATCATACAACTAAAGCATACAAAAGGAAGAGCCTCTTACTTGATTGAAGCCACAAACCAAAACCAATCTCTGCACCACTTAAACAAGCCTCAAACAAGATCTAAAAGATCACAATTAACATGAATTAATTGATGATCAAAGCTTCTAAACAAAGAACTACGAACCAAAACCCTAGAACATGAATTCATGATCCTTTTCATGAATTCACAGCAGAAATTCGACTCCCACATACCTGAGAATCAGACCCAAATTCTGGTATCAAAACGATCCTCGTCTTTTCACGATTCCAGATGTACTTTCGGATTTCTAAACGGATTTACGGATCAAAAGTTATGACCGAAATCCTAAAACACGAACAACATGATCTTTTACGATTTTTGCAGCAGAAACGAGTTAACCATACCTGGATTACTTCCTGTAAGAGTATTTTTAGAATAATCTACGCTCGGAGACGATCGTTTCGACTATTTGTGACTGCAAAACGGAACTACGGATTGGAAGATATGAATTTTCAAGTTTCTTCCTTTTCCTCTTTTTTTTTTTTTTCTATTCAACGTTGATGTTTCGTGGTTAAACATCCGATTTACAAAACTCCCATTGGCAACCACTACCTTAATGGGAAGTTAATTCCCAAAATTAACCTCCTAAAATAAAATAATAATAATAATAAAGAAATATATAGTTATTAATTCATAACTCCCAAAATTAATTCCTTTCTTTTCTTTTCTTTTTCTTATATATATTTGAATATATATATATACATACTTTAAATCCTTTAACTAAATAAAATAAAATCCGCATTTTGTTAAATGCCACTTTTGCCATTTTCCTAAAAGTCGGATTTTACATTCTTCCCCTTAAAGAAGTTTCGCCTCGAAACTTGCCGTAACCAACTCCTATTACATCTTAGATACCGACTTGCCTACTTTTTAGTTCACCTTCAAACAAAACGTTATCTCCAACTCGATTTGAACCTTAGTATTTTCATCGTCTGCACTTCAAGGCGCCCAACACAACTAATCTTGTACTACTGCACTTCAAGACTCCTCTTAGCTTATTCACACCTTTCATCTACCTTATACTCAACTGTACTACCTAACTTCTTAAGCTCCTCCTATAACACTTTGTCCCAAACATCATAAGTCACTCCATTAATCAACAAGTAGCATTCTTCTAGGTTTTTCGTCCATTTTGTCATCCTTACGGTTTTCATACTTATACGAGGTTGCTTTGACTCATACATCCGCCTTACCTTCAAGAAACTAGCTATTAACTTAAGGAACTTCAACTCCGTCTTGTTATCAATCCAAAGACTAAACCATCTATAGCACACCCAAACCATAGACATACTTCAATCTTTACTAGTCTTCAAAAAGGAAACCATATAAACATCTTCTACCAAACTTACAAGGCTTTCCTATAGACAAGAAAACAACTTTTGACAAAGAGTTTATCAAGAACCATAATTTTATCGTCCAAATGTAAGACTGAGTCAGAAAAGAATTTATTTTTAAGCAAAACATATACAAGAAACAACGTTTTAAACTTATTCTCGACCTTGATTCCGGAAGAAAGGTAAGAATGGTTATAAAAGTCTTTTGAAAACTGAAACTACTAAAAGAGATAACAAATGGGAAATTTTGAGACGCGTAACACAAAATGAAAGATGGTTTGAACTTGGTTCACATGCATATAGTAAAACATTTGTTTGGATAACACAAAATGGATGACATATAAAATTTACCAAGATGAGGCCACTTGTGATAAAATCGATAAAACAAAAGTTCTCTGCTGGGACATTTGTTGCAACCAAAAGATCATCCTATATAATCCATATTGAAAACATTTTCCTTTCCCTTGAAGTAATTGGTATGATTGAATGCAAAAGAATAAATTTTCTTACTTCGCTATTAAAGAGATCAACAGAAAAGGTCTGGAAGTAGAAGAAGTTTCAAATCTTATTCAAATATATATATATATATATATATATATATATATATATATATATATATATAAAAAAAAATTGAAGATGAGTAATATTCTCTCGAAAGTTTTCATGACTAAAAATCCAAGTAAATTGAAGAAATGTTGCGAAGAGGTCATGAATGATAACGTGGAAAGAAAGTAAATGAACTCGAGAGAATGCATTTTCTATTTCTTTTAACATCCGTTGCAGTTAAATTTTTTTTTTGAAAGCGGGGAACATCTTCTCCAAAGGTTCAATGATAAAGGTAAATCGAAGAAGTGCATCGTGAAAAAGAATCATAAGTGACGACTTTGTAAAGAAAACACAAGAGTTTCAAATAATACATGTTTTCGTGTCGTTCAAAGACTAACACAAGAAGGGCTATTGTGAAATTGTTAAAAGGTTTGTATCAAGGGTGCAAATGTTCAAAGGAATGAGGATGCCCTTTTTGTTTAAAAAATAAATCGAAAGCCATTCTTCCAATTTGAAGAAGGAAGGTTTAAAATAAGACAAAACAACTTAACACTTGTAGCAAATTTTGTCGAGGAATACTCTTAACAAAATAAGTTGCAGGATAAAATTCTTTATCAAAAAAAAACTTTAAAAGACATGCATGAGACGTAAAAGAGGTTCGACTACTTGCTTAGTCAAAAAAAATTTCGTAAGGGAGTAAAAGATGCAGTATTTTGAAAGTAATTATCGATAGGACTTTTGAACATATGCATATATATAATTTTCTAAAAGTAATCTGGAGCTATTAAATGACACTTAGGTAAGAAATGATTGTTCACGTATACTTACCGGAAGACAAAAGGATATGTAATTAAAATGGATGTTTTGAGAAAGTTTGATCTTTCAACCGGTTATCGAAATGGTATAAAATTCTAATAAAAGATTGAGTCTTGAAACAAAAAGTTTTCTGCACTTAAACATCTTGTAGGGGATGCAATGAAGGTAATCACTAGGATGCAAAAATTGTTGCCCCGAAATAGCTAAACATGATACAGTGGAAGGATATGCATATGCCAGTTCAAACAGTTCGAAGGATGAGAAACATGTTTCCTTATATCAAGCATTTGACACTACGGAAACATCTTCACAAAAAAAAAAAAGTAAAAATATGACTCCTCAAGGAATGAACACATTTGGAAAACAAAACTTTACAATAAGAGAACTTTTATCAAGTTTCAAAATGTTTCAAATGGATGATTTATCTAGAACCTGGTTACAGATAGTATGAATGAGGAAACATTTGAAATCAAGGGTAACCAAGTATGAAACCAAATGATTATAAAAGAACATTGTAACAGAAAAAATAGGATTGGAAAGTCACAACGTAATTATTTCTCGTCACAGAAGGGTATTAAATCTACAACACTTAATACCTACCTACTAAACTTCTTATTTTGGATAAAAACTAAGTTAAAAGTCTTATACTATAAAGCCTTCCCAACACCTATAACCCCACACCTAAACTTCCAAGGTGAAAGAATGTTGTCTAGCCTTTAATGAACAAGCACTTAAATGGTTTTAAAAGTTTAAGTACATACATCAACAATGAATGATTGACTCGTACAAAACAAACCAAACTGATTTTGAACATGACACAAAGAGAAAAGTTGCAGGTTGTGGAAATATTACAGCATTTACAACATTACTTCAAAGAGATCATGGTTCAAAGAGGTGCCCAAAAACCTCAGGAGTTCATACAGAATATTTTGTACACTTTATTTAATTATAAAAGACATATTAATTGTGATACATATAAACAATTAATATGTCAAACTCTAGTTTACTTTATGTCATAGACATAGCTAGTTTACTTTATGTCATAGACATAGCTTTTACTTTTACTTTTGCATGCTTGCCGCCCACATCTACATACTCAAGTGGCCGCCCAAGCTAGCTTGCTAGTCTCTCTCAATTGTATCTATTTATACACCTCTCATATCAATGAATAAACTAATTTGAAGTTTACTCTTGTGTTTATCACATTCTCAAACTCTCTTCATGGTATCAGAGACTTACTGAGTTCTAAAATCCGCTGCAAAACTCAGTTCTTTTTTTTTTCAGAAAAATGTCAACATTATCTGAAGTTTCATCTTCTTCAAGATTTCTCAAATTTGCCTCAGTGATCGGGATAATCGAACACTCTTCTTTACAAATCATAAACTTGATGGTAACAATTACTTGCTATGGTCAAGGTCTATGAAAATGTATATCTCCGGCCAGGGGCAAGATGGGATATCTGTGCAGTTCCAAACTCCGCCCCTCTGAAACCGACCCCAAGTTTGAAGCATGGGACACAGAAAATAACCAAGTCATGACCATCCTCACGAGGTCTATGACAAAAGAGATCGAGTGAGAACTTCATGATGTATGACATCGCTAAGGAAATGCAGGACAATGCCGAGACCTTTACTCAAAAAGGACAATACATCCAAGTCTATGAACTCAAGCTCAGATTCAAAATTGCGCATACAGGGATATGTCTCAGAATCAATACTTTAATCAACTATCTAAGGCATGGCAACACCTAGATATGTTGGAAACTCACCCTGGAATGATGTTAAAGATGCTTGCACTATTTAAAGACATTATCGAGAAAAAGAGTTTTCAAATTCCTTCTCGGATTGAATCCTACTCTTGATGATGTCAGAGGTAGAATTCTTGCTACTAAACCTCTTCCAAATCTCAAATCCATGTTTGCTGAGGTCAAACATGAGGAAAGCAGGAGGAAAGTGATGCTGCTGAACCCCCCTGCTGACAACCCTACTGAAGGTACTGCCCTGCTGAAGGTTAATGAGACTTACAGAAGCCTACCGAGAAAGCCGAAAGTCGTTACGTGATCACTGCAAATGCACAAATCACACCAAGGACAATTGTTGGAAGCTACATGGCAAACCTACCCCCTCTAAAACCTCAAAACCAACCAGGGAAAGTCAAGGCAAACTTGTCAGTGAAGAGGAGAATGACAAGAAGTCAATGCTCGCTTGTCGCCTTTAAAACCTTTATTGCTCAAGATCGTGAAGGTAGCTCCCCTCTCTGAAATGGCCACTCATGCTAAAACAGTATATTTTACTCACCTCTTAGTAATGAGACTTGGATTGTTGATTCTGGGGCTTCTTCCCATATGACCGTAATAAAACCTTATTACCCAATATATGCCATGCAACCACATTCACTGCAAATTAAGACTAGCGATGGTTCTGCTTTCTTATGCAAAAGGTGTTGGGAAGGTTAAACTTACTAATCGATATATCTACAGAATGTCCTGCTTGTTCCAAAGTTAGATCAGAACCTTATATCTCACAAGAAACTCACTAAAGATCCGAATTGGACCGTTGTTTTTAATAAGAATCGCTGCACATTCCAGATCTTTCTTCTCGAGAAGTGATTGGGCAAGCTAAACCACCGCTCAGATGTTTGTGATCAACCTCTTTGAAAGATGTAAGATCAAGACAGAATGCCCTCAAGACACTGCACTCAAAACCTAGACAATATCATGTTATGGCATTATAGACTAGGACATCCAAGTTTTGGTTATTTAAAGTCTTTAATCCTGAATTGTTTAAAGGATGTAATCTTAATGATCTTCAATGTGATATTTGTCAATTTGCTAAACTCACCAAATCATGTATGCTAAGTTACCTCACATGCCCTCTTCCCTTTCACCCTAATTCACAGCCGATGTATGGGGACCTCAAGAGTGAAAAGTATAACAGAAAAAGGTGGTTTGTAACCTTCATTGATGATCATACCGTAAACACTTGGTCGTTCTTAATGAAAGACAAATCAAGTTGGACCTATCTTCCAAGAATTTTATCACATGGTCTCCACCCAATTTGATACTAAGATCAAGATCTTAAAGACTGATAATGCTCTGGAATACTATGAGTCTAACCTCAGTAACTTCTTGACAAACAGAGGAATTGTTCATATCAGTAGTTGTGTGGAAACACCTCAACAAAATGGGGTTGCTGAAAGAAAGAACAGGCATCTGCTGGAAATGGCCAGATCAATCATGTTCACTACACATGTTCCTAAATACATGTGGGGTGAAGCTTTATTGACTGCAACATATTTAATCAACAGACTTCCCAGCAGAGTGTTAGGTTTCAAAACTCCTCTCCAAACCTTGCTGACCACACACTCCTGCTCTCATCTTATTACCCAATTGCCTCCAAAGATCTTTGGTTGTACTGTGTTTGTTTATATTCATGCTCAACACAGAAGTAAACTTGATCCTAAAGCACATAAGTGCATTTTCCTTGGATATGCACAGACGGAAAAGGTTACAAGTGTTACTCTCCTATCAAAAGAAATTTTACAATTCTATGGATGTGAAATTCTTTGAAAGGACTCCATATTACAGCAAACCTACTGAGCAAGTCACTGATGGAAACCTGATTGAGATTGAACTAAGTCCGTTCCCTCAGCAAACCATTTACCCTCAGCAGAGTCCTAACCCTCAGCAGACTCATAACCTTCAGCATCCTGCGGATACTCACATTATCGACCCTCAAAGAGTCTGGCGACCGAGCTCTTTGAACTGGAACCTCAAAGAACTCCATCGAACCAGTAGTCCGGCTGGACCTCGCCTATTGACTCTCGGCCAGCCTCATCAAGTGGATGACAGACCTATTGCTCTAAGGAAAGGGAAAAGATCATGCACTGATCATTCTATTCATACTTATTTATCTTATGATCAGTTGTCTCCTGTCTTTGCCATGTTTACACAGACTGGACTCTCACTCTATCCCTAGAAATATTCGTGAGGCCCTTCAAAATGATAAGTGGAAGGTCACTTTGTTAAAACAGAGATGATCGCTTTACGGATAATCATACTTGGGACCTCACAACTCTTCCCAAAGGCAAGAAAACATTTAGCCACAGATGGTTATTCACTATCAAATACAATGCCGATGGTAAAATTGACAAGTATAAAGCCGAGATTGGTAGCAAGGGATTCACTCAAACCTATGGCATTGACTATAAGGAAACTTTTGCACCAAAGAGCAAAGCTCAACACCTGTCAGGGTACTAATTTCCCTAGTCGTCCAACTTGACTGGCCTCTTCACCAATTGGACATCAAAATGCCTTTCTAAATGGGGACCTCACCGAGGAGGTTTTATATGATCATACCCTGGTTTTATTAATCCTCATACTCAAGGCAAGGTGTGCAAACCGAGGAAATCTCTATATGGCTCAAGCAATCACCAAGGGCATGGTTTGGAAAACTCACTACTCAGTAGTTAAAGGCTGCTGGATATCATCAATGCAACTCGATCACACCATGTTTGTCAAGACAACCAACCAGAGAGAGGTCCATTCTAATTGTATATGTGGATGATATCATCCTTACTGGGGATGACTCTACTGAGATCCAGAACTTGAAGACTCTACTGGCAAAGGTGTTCCAAGTTAAAGATCTGGGCTACCTGATGTATTATTTTTATATGATTAAATATACGTTATATTATTATGTTTTATCAACGAATTCTATATAAAATATATGAAATTATGATATAAATGATATGAAATGTTAATCTTTATAATTTAGAGTAGTTAGTAGTAATAATAATAAAAAAAGTTGTAATTTTGTACCGATTTTAGTAAATCGGAGTGTCGTGTCAGATTTACGTGGGTATTTGTGATGTTTTATTGCAGATTTATAAACCGAGACCCCGAGAATCGACATATTGAAGTATAATCATATCTCTGGAATGATTTAGAGAGTGCCACGAGCTTAAATGGTCAATTGAATAGCTTAAGTGGACAAATAGCCAACCAATCTGGTTAAGTAATAATCGAGAAATGTCTTCGACAAACGAATGGCTCATCAAAACGACATTTTCAGAAAAAGTGTTCTTCACGAAAGTTGTAGATTTTTCCGAAAGCTTTCCAATGCAATTTAAATTATGAAGATTGGAGGTCTACAACTTAAACAGTGATCAAGTGGCTAATCGATTTGGGTTAAGAAAAATCCCGTAAAAGCTTCGGAGGAACACGAGGTTATCAAGAAGGCGTTATCTGAAGAAGAGTCCTTCATGAAAGTTGTAGAGTTTCTCGAGACCTTAATTTTGGCATTTCATTTGCAATTTTGGAGGTCCGAACTCGAGATATGAATTTTAGAAGTTTAATAATATGAATATCTTCACCGCATTTGTGGAGTGTATTCAAGCATGGGAACATCATCATGATTCCGGACCGAGCCGGCCTAATACCGGACCGGTCCGGCCAAGGATCCAACTTCTATATAAGGGCCTCCTCATTTGCAACAGAGTCGAAAGTACCAAAAATATATATATACATCTTATATATATATATATATATCTTCTCTCTTTTTTTTTTAATTTTTAGTAGTAGTTGTAAATAAGGCCTTACGCCGTAATAATGTAGTTTTAGTATCGTTATAATGCTCGGGAAAATCTCGGAAGTCGGTTTCTTTGAAGAAGTTGTAATGTCCGAAAATACGATTTACGAATCAACCGTATTCGGGTAACTTTTCTTAAGTATTTATGTTCGTTTTTATAATTTTCGTTGTTATAATGTTTTTAGGCTAAATATAATACTGGCCAAAACTATGTAATCGGTTTTATTTCAATCTTTTCGTTAAGGAAATGTTGTTAAGTTAAAATGACTAAAATTGAGTTAATTGAATCTTTTTCTATTTTAATCGTATTCGTATTGACATATTTAATCGATCTGAGGAATTCATAATCTAATTATGAATTGACGCCTCGTAGTCGAGGATATGAGATAAAAGATAGAAAAACCGAGGGTAAAATTGGCGTGTGAATAACGTGATAACGGAATCCGATTTCTACCCGGGGTAAATTTGTTTTGGGAGAAATGAATTTTATTATAATTTGTACTCGAGATCGTAATAATGTTAAATCATCAGTTAATCGAAACTTAAACCGGAAAGTTGAATCGTCCGGCTTTGACAACCGGAGCCTTTTAAAATAAAATTGACCGTTTGACGAACGGAATGACTCCTTTTTATCTAAAGGTAGATTTGTACTCGGGACCCGTTCAGAAAAACCGTAACAGTTGTGGACCTTGGACTGATGCAATGGACATATGACAATTTCATACGCTCGTGTGAGGAGGAATTGTTTACCTCAGGAGTGCACCGTTTCATTTACTCAATTGGACCTAAAATAAAAGGAGAGATCGAACATATTTCATTTAATCAAAAAGATCGTATAAACCAATTATATAAGTTTTGGCCAGTTCTCTAAAATTATCTGTTTAATATTTTGGTATCTATATATACTTATATCTATATATATAAATTGCAGTTTATGCAGATCTATATATATTTATGTATTTATATATATCGTGTTAGTATAGTTTTTAATTTTCGTATTTATTTTATGTTGACTAGAATAGTAGTGATCTGTGTTATAAAATTGCGGTTTAGATCGAGTTAATAACAGCTCTTTGGTGTTTAACCACACGTAAAAGAAATTACCAAGTTCCCTGAGGATTCGACACTCTGACTCACCAGACTAGAGCTACCATTTGACCCGGTACACTGCCGGTTAGGATCTGTATAGCCTAGAAAAGGTCCGTCAGCTTTTTGGCGCCGTTGCCGGGGAACGTCGCTAATTTCTTTTTTTGTGTCTATGGTTACTACTTGTATTAGCTCAAAATTCTCGAGAATAAGTCAACACTTTTCTTATCCCATTTCTATTTTATTTTTTGTTGGTTGTTACCTTATAGGTAAATTACCAATTTTTACTACTATCAATTTCTAGTTATTTTCTATTTTCGTTAGTTGATGACCGTAAGTGGTAAGGCCCCGCTCACTCCTTATAAGCCCGACATAAACACTTACGAAAAGCGCGTTAAGTAGAGAGTAAACGCGGTCATACTAGTCGTGAAATCCCACCAAGAATCATCTTCAAACAGTAAATACGAGAATGGTTTGAAATCGGTGATGAAACACCGAACAAGAATTTGGAACATGCTCTGTGGGCATGGACAAAACCCATTAACCCTAATAATAATAATAATAATAGAAATAATCGAATCGGAACCAGAATAATCGTAATAACCCACCAAACCCGAGACCAATCTATGATCAAACCGTAAGAAGAAACCAGACTAATAATCCCATACTTTTACCTAATGAAGGAGCGAATAATTTCGAGATTAAATCTCATCTTTTTGGTTTAATTGACACAAGAGCCCAATTTCTAGGAGAGGATGATGAAGGTCCACATCATCATCTCTATCTTTTGAAGAATCAGGCAATCTGACCAAAAGTCAAGGTGCTCTTAAGGAATTAACGAGGATGACTATGTTTCCTTTTTCTTTAAAAGGACGAGCCCGAGATTGGTTTATGTCTCTTCCACATCATTCACTTACTAGTTGGGAGGAGATTCAAACTGAATTTCTGAAACAATATTTCACTCCAGGACGAAATTTGGAATTAAAAGTCGAGGTTGCTAACTTTAGACAAGGATCTGAAGAAACACTTGGGAATGCGTGGGAAAGGTTTAAAAAATTGTTAAGAGCGTGTCCCGATCATGGTTATTCCTTAGATATGCAAATTCAACTCTTCTGTCGTAAATTGAGAAAAGATTCACGTGCGGATGTAGATCATGCATGTGGTGGTTCGTTAATGATGAGTGAAGCTCAAACAGTTTACGATGCTATAGAAAAGATTTCCAAAAATAACAGAATGTGGGAAACCGGTTCTAGCACCAGAAAAGTAGCTTTTGCAGGAGAATGTACGTCTAATACGGAAGTTCTAGCACACTTGGAGAATTTGAGTAGGAAATTTGATGGTCTACAACAGAATAAGAACCAAAGTTCAGAAAATAGTACACCAAATGAATACTCAAGTCATGATAATGTGTCATTAGGGAGTGAAGAACCAACAGGATATTCAAGAGAGGAGGTGAGTTTTCTTCAGCAGCATAGGAATTTGAACAATGCATACTCAAACTCGTTTAATGCTATTAGAAGAGATCATCCTACTTATCGATGGTCCTAAAAACCCTAGTAAGCCAGAGACAACCACCATATCCAAATCCCCATATAGGAATAATAATCAAGTTTATCAAGAAAACACATCTAATCGAAATTTACAATCATTACCAAGATCTATCCTCAACATACCACTCAAAGTATACCAAGAACTTTCGAGTTCAACTCAACTGCGAAGGAGTTGAAAAATGGGAAAAACTAATGGAAAATATGATGGGTGTAGTATCTACTCAATCTAAGAATATGGAAACAATGATGACTTCTATTGGTACAGTCTCTAAGGATCTGAGTACAATGAAAACATCTATTAGTGGACATGATACCAGAATGAGAACGATAGAAGCTTCATTAAGGAATATGGAAGATCATTTGAGTAGGGAAGGTGAACGTAACAACAGTAGACCACCTGGAGGATTACCAAGCAACACTGAAAGAAATCCAAGAGAGGTAAATGTTGTAGTTACGAGAAGTAGAAAACTCTGTGGAAGCAATGGAGTAGAAAACTTCGGGAATAATGAAGTAGAAAATGATTTAGATGGAAAGAATGAAGAAACTAAAGATGAAATTGAATTCACTGATGATGAAGAAGAAATTATAGAGAATTTCTTGAAAAGGAATAGAAGTTTGGAACCTGAGAATGAAGGTGAAAAATGGGTAAAAATCCCTAGGATTTTGAAAGACCCTATGGATAAAGATTTAAGGAATTTATTCAAGGAACATGTTAGAATAGATGAAACTAGTAATAAGGATGAAAACAGAAGCACTTGAAAGAGTCAAAGTAGAGATTGATTCGAGGGAACAATTTAAAGGAAAAAAATTCAAGAACTCGATACATGGAGACTAAGTAATACTCAAAGGTTTAAGGAAAAAGGAAAAGAGAAATTGACTAAGGAGCCAAAGGTTATAGATTTAGAATCTTTACCTTACCCTCCTAAAGATCAAATCAAAAAGGCAAAAATTGATAAGAAGTATGCTCGTTTCCTTGACACTTTTCGTCATCTTCATGTTAATATCCTCATTATTGAAGCTCGATTAATATACCCGCCTATGGAAAGTTTCAAAAAGATATACTATCAAATAAGAAAAAATTAGAGGAATATGAGAATATATGCCTAAATGAAGAATGTTCTGCACTGCAAAGATAAGTTACCACCTAAACTGAAGATCCTGGAAGTTTTACGATTCCATGTGAAATTGGAGGATTTCTGTTTAAGAAGGTCTTATGTGATCTTGGAGCTAGTATAAATCTCATGTCTTATGAGGATTATAAGAAGCTAGGCATAGGAAAGCTTACTAAGACTGAAATGACTCTGCAAATGGCAGATAGATCGATTAAGTACCCTAAAGGAATGATTAAGGATGTATTGGTTAAAGTAGACAAATTCTATTTTCCAGTAGATTTTGTAGTTATAGAAATGGAAGAAGGATATTCAGCGCCACTTATTCTAGGTCGTCCATTTCTATCTACAGGAAGAACTTTAATCGATGTTCAGAAAGGAGAATTAGTTTTGAGAGTCAATGAAGATGAAGTTGCTTTCAATATTTTCAAAGCTATGAACCATCCATATCCATCACCAGAATCATGTTCTTTTATAGAAGATATTCATTCTGCTTCTATGATAATCGATTACCAACTTTTGAAGACAGATTAGAAGAATGCTTAACTCGCTTATCTATAAAGAAGATGAGGAAGACATTGAAATGAAAGAGATAATCCTTTCTCTAGATAAAGGAAGCTTTACTTTTAAGCCACCATGGCATAAGTATTTGGAGTTAGAACTAGAAGGACCGGTTCTTAAATCGTCAATAGAAGATCCGCCGAAGAATGCGAATTGAAACCGTTACCTTTAAATCGAAATATGCTTTTCTTGAAACGATAATCTATTACCGATTATTATTTCATCAACTTTAACGAGCAACAAGAAGATCAATTACTTAGAATGTTAAGAAAGCATAAGAAAGCTTTTGGATGGACAATTGCCGATATTCGAGGTATTAGCCACGAGATTTGTGTTCATAAGATAATTACGAAAGAAGATGCTAAACCTTGTATTCAACATAACGCCGCCAACCCGAATTCTGATTAATCGTTAAGAAAGAGGTGATTAAGCTATTAGAAATGGGAATAATCTTTCCTATATCGATATAGTGAATGGGTAAGTCCAACTCAAGTTGTACCAAAGAAAGGAGGTTTCACAAGGAAAGAGAATGATAAGAATGAATGGATTCCAACAAGGAAATTACAGGATATCGAATGTGCATTGATTTTAGAAAACTAAATGATCATACTAAGAAAGATCATCATCCGCTTCCATTCATAGTTCAAATGTTGGAACGTTTAAGTGGACATAAGTATTACTGTTTCTTAGATGGTTATTCAGGATATTTACTGATTTTCATTGCAAAGTGAGGAGATAGGGGAAAAGACTACTTTCACATGTCCTTATGGAACTTTTGCTTATAAAAGAATGCCGTTTGGTTTATGTAATGCTCCTGCTACGTTTCAAAGATGTATGATGTCTATATTTTCTGATATGGTTGAGAAATTCTTAGAAATTTTTATGGACGACTTTAGTGTTTACGGAGATTCTTTTGGTAAATGTTTGTCGCACTTAGAAAGAGTGTTACAACGTTTGTGAGGATACCAATTTAGTACTAAACCGGGAAAAATGTCATTTAATGGTATCGTAAGGAATTGTTCTAGGTCATAGAATCTCCGAAATAGGAATTGAAGTTGATAAAGCTAAAGTCGAGGTGATTGAAAAATTACCACCACCAGCTTAATCTAAGGACTCTAAGAGAATTTCTTGGACATGCAGGATTTTATAGGAGATTTATTGCAGATTTTTCAAGATAGCAAAGCCTCTAAGTCATTTGCTTGAAAAAAAGTACCTTTTAAGTTTGATAGTAAATGTATGGAATCATTTAAGACCAAAGCGAAGTTGATTACTGCACCAGTATTGGTAGCACCAGACTGGGATTTGCCTTTTGAGATTATGTGTGATGCAAGCGATTTAACTGTAGGAGCTGTTTTAGGTCAAAGGTATAACAAAATTCTCAAAGCTATTTACTATGCTTCTCACACATTAAACGCAACTTAGCTTAATTATGCAACTACGAGAAAAGAAGCTGTTGGTGTAATTTTTCCCTTAGATAAGTTCGAGATCTTATATTGTTGGTTCTAAGGTAATAATCTACACGCACCATTCACTCAAAGTATTTACTTGAGTAAGAAGGATGCGAAACCACGTCTTCTTAGATGGATTCTCCTACTTCAAGAATTTGATATTGAAATTAAAGATAAAAAGGGAAGTGAGAATGTAGTAGCAGATCATCTAAGTAGAATGGAGACTGAGGAAGAGATAGGGAATGAAATTAAAGATTCATTTCCTGATGAACAACTATTTAGAATAGATACTCCTTCAACCATGCAGTTATTAAAGAATAGAATTCCTTCTAAGGAAATTTCACCTTGGTTTGGAGATATCATTAATTACTTAACTCATGATTATATTCCGTCTCATTGGACTTGGCAAATGTAAAAAGAAATTCTTTTACGACTTAAAATTTTATTCTTGGGAGGAACCAGACCTTTTCCGTAAATGTTCGGATGGGATAATCAGAAAATGTGTGCCTGATAATGAAATTTTGAGTATTTTATCATTTTGTCATGATCGTGAGGCAGGAGGTCATCATGGAGGATGGAAAACTGCTTTTAAAGTTTTACAATGTGGTTTTTATTGGCCTACACTATATAGAGATGCTTATAAGTATGTTAAATCTTGTGAATCTTGTCAAAAATGGGAATGTATCTAAAAACATGAAATGCCTATGCAACCTATTTTAGAATGTGAGTTATTTGATGTTTGGGGTATAGATTTCATGGGACCTTTTCCTATATCGTTTGGAAAAAGATTTATTCTTGTAATGGTAGATTATGTTTCGAAATGGGTAGAAGCTGAAGCTCTTCCCACTAATGATACCAAAGTTGTCATACGATTCCTTAAAAAGAACATATTCACTAGATATGTCATTCCAAGGGCGATCATTAGTGATAGAGGTTCACATTTTTGCAATCGACCATTTACTAAGTTAATTGAGAAATATGGTGTAACGCATAAGTTAGGAACACCCTATCACCCGCAAACTAGTGGACAGGTAGAGGTGTCGAATAGTGAAATCAAAAGAATCGTGGAAAAAACAGTTGATTCAAATCGTAAAAGCGGCGATTAAATTAGATGATGCATTATGGGCGTCTGAATGACTTTTAAAACACCAATTGGTTGTTCTCCTATAAGCTAGTCTTTGGTAAGTCTTGTCATCTCCCAGGTTGAGTTAGAACACCGAGCCTTCCGGGCTATTAGATTTCTAAATTTTGATCCTAAGGTTGTCGGTGATCATAGATTGCTTCAATTGATGAGAACTAGAAGAATTTCGTCTCGATTCTTATGAAAACGCTTTCGAATCTACAAGAACATACGAAATCTTTCCACGATAAGAGAATTTTTAATCGTGAGTTCCATGTAGGTGATCGAGTGCTTTTGTACAATTCACGTTTAAAGTTGTTTTCGAGTAAGCTTAAATCAAGATGGACAGTCCATTTAAAGTAACACGGGTTTACAAAGCTGAGTTTGTTGAACTAAGCGATGGAAATACAACTTTTATAGCCAATGGCCACAGAGTAAAGTTATTTGTGGAGGAGAAGGAATCACACTTTGAAGAAGAAGTAATGCTATTGATTGATCCCCGACAATTTGAAAAAAGCGTAAAATGAAAAATGAAAAGCGAAGAAAGCGGAATCGGCCGAATACCAGTGCTATATCTATCTTTACTTTTCTCAGTATTTTTTTAATTATGTTTAAACTCTTTTAAATCTTTTACCGGATAGACGTAAAAGAACCTGGATGCCTTTTAGATAGAATAGGAGTTTTTATTATACTTTTGAAATTAGGCCTTGATAAAGATGTCGCGTTTTCTATAGAAGCTTTAGTTTTTGAACAAAACAAGAAATTGTTGAGAGAGATCAGATTGAGAGAAGTATGTAATGGAACATCAAGAAGTGCGATAAAAAGAAGGGCAAAGTTTCTAATGAGATGCAGAATATGTGGAAAAAGTGAACATGTTGGACGCTGTGGGAAAAACACAACCAAATCCCAGGATGAGTGTTTGAATATTGTTAGGAAGGGAACGATTAGGTGGTTATCCGAAAATCCCGATGGAATTCCGAGAGATAATTCAAATGCTTCATTTTTAGGAGTTAGGTTGATTGAGCGTTATATCAGAACTTTGGAAGATTTAGAAATCGAAGAATTAGGAACCCCTTAAGTTTCGAGTCTTTTATTTTATTTTATAAAATTTTCGCATAACTTCTGAGAATTTTATAAAATTGGATCTTTATGAATTTTGAGGAGTTTTATAAAAGTTTTATAAAAGTTTTCTTTTTTTAATTTAGATGTTTTATAAGAGTTGATATAAATTTATTAAATTTTTATAAGCCTTTTATTAAAGTGTTATAAAGATTTTATTAAATTTTTAGAAATTGTTATAAAATTATAAAATTTCCTTCAAATGTTATTTTTAGTAAGTTTTAAAAATTTTATAAACTTATTTTTAAGATTTTAATTAAGTTTTATTAGGATTTGTATAAGTTTTCATTATAAATCATAAAAAGTCAAAAAAATCGAAAAAGTAGAAAAATTTGGGCACGGACCGATCCGGCCTTAACCCGGACCGGTCCGGGGTCAAAAATTAGGTAAAAACGGGGACTCCTCTTTTCTTTCCCTCTTCTTCCCCAAATTTTTTTTACAGCCGCTAAACACCAAACCCCACCATTACGAATTTTTTTACTTTTCTACAACAAAACTTCATCTCACACTACACCATTACTTAATTTCTTCTCATTATCATCTCCTCTCTTCAACACAAATTGGAAAATTCAAAAAGGGTCAAAAACAAGCTCCATTTCATTCCGGCGACTTTTCAACTTTTCCGGCCTACTTTTCAACGTTTTCTACATATTAAGGTATAATTTAGTTTATTTAGTTATCAATTTCGTATTTTTCATAATTTTTTAGATTAATTTCAACTGTTTTGATTTTTGAGTGTGTTGTGACATTTTTATTTTTTGTTGTTTTTGTTGTTGTTTTTGTTGTTGATTGGCATTACCAATATCGTAGAATGGCTGAGTCGAGTACTAGAGTCTCTAAAAAGAGAAAATCAAAATTCTATATCAACTCCTGTCGTGAGGCACGATAATTTTATCATCCGAGGAAGAAGCCGTAAGCTTTGAAAAAACCGCATTACACGAGGCTAAGAAAGCGTATGCAAAAATTTATAGTAAATGTGATGTGTTGGTTGAAAAAGGATTAGACTTGGATGACTTAGGTGATGAAGTTAAGAATATCTTTAGAAAGCGTCAGTGGTTAGATTTAGCAGCCAGAAGGGAAGGGGAGATTAACACGACTATAGTAGCTGAGTTTTATTCGGTTTTATCTACATTGTCCGAAGAACAGCTTACTCGGTCGGAAATCTGTACCATACGAGCGAAATATTCCTTTTAACCTGCCGTCATTAATGCAATCCTAGGAGTTGAAGAATTTCCGAGGAGGAGGATTACGGGGTAGTTTATAATTTAGATGATCCTGCTAGCTTTGAGCGGATCGCCCTGAGAGCTCGGGATCGCTTTTGACCCGACCGTGTGGGTTGAAAATCGGTTTAATTACGGGAATTGTTTTAGAGGTTGAGGGCAATTAAAAGATTTATTAGCCATAATCTCTATCCTTCTAGTAAACATCTTGCTTTTGGAAAGGAAGATGTTTGTATCGCTGGCGATGGTAAACGATGTTAGAGTGGATGTTGGAAAGGTCATGTTTAAAAGAATTTTTGAAAGTATTGTCATCGCTGGACTGAGGAGTCATCTATACTTCCCTTGTTTTATCTCTCGATTTATGTCGTAGGTTGGGAGTACCATTCTGCCTAATGACAAGTTATCTCTGGTGATGGAAATCTGATTGGACCTAGTTTGACTTGTCTTCCGGATGGTAGTATTAGCTCTTTGCTTAGAAGGCGTCAAACTCAACCACTCCACCGGCTTTACATCTTCTTCTTTTTCATCTTTTTCTAGTCACCTCAACAAACTCCTTTCTCCAACACTATCACATATGACATGTTTCAATCTTTAGTGACGATGTTGCACGTGGTCAAGCCAATGTGGCTTTGTATCTTTGAGAGTACTAGGCGTTGGTGTGATGATCTTCGTAGAGGTTTAAGGAGGAACGGCGGTTGCTTCGTAATCCTACTTTTGATGATCCCGCCTATCCACCTTGTCGATCCTGATTCTTATACCTTACAGAGTGGGTAACACCTATTCCACCACCGTCGAGCTTTCATCCATCGTCGTATCCTTTTGGAAGCCAATCTAGTGGAACAGTGTATTTTAAACAGTGTTCGAGACCGATGATGTCGAGTTGGGGAGGATTCACTGAGTTTGCACATGTCACGACTGGCATGAGTTCGATGGGTCTTGATAGTTCAGTCAGGACCACGACTACAGTTCAGCCGCCAGCTTCTCAGTCGTTTCCGAGTTCGAGTTTTCAAGTTGATCCTGAGGAAGACTACGATGAAGATTGAATTTAATAATTTTTGATTAAAACATTTTTATTGCACTTTTTATTCGACATTTGTCATTAAAATATTGGTTTGTTTTCAATTTTTTTGTTCAGTTTGATGTTACAATCGTTTTTATCAAAATTTGGTTTGTATTTTAAATCGGTTTAGTTTTTATAAAAACTATAAAATCCCAAAAATAATTTTTGTAGTACTACTACGTCAATTTACAAAAATATAATGTGTCGTTTTATCCGTTCGTATCAAGTTAAATTAACCTTTACAACGTATCTTCGAGGAAATAGGTAGTAATAGGCACGTGAAGTAAAAAAAAAAAAACCAAAGTTCAATTTGACTTTCACCTCTGTCCTCAGTAAAAGTAGGATGAGGCCGGACCGGTCCGGCCTATACTCGGCCCGAGCCGTGAAGGGAAATAGCATGACTCATTTTTTGAGTCTGTCTCGTTCATCCACGTATGTATTATTTTCTATCTATTTAAAGGAGGCCAGGGAATGGGGAAAGTATCATTTCTTTCACTGCCTATCTACTTCCAACTGTAATTTTATTTTTCATCTAGCTTTAAAAATGTCGAACCACTCTTCACCGTCGGTTAATTCTTACGAGCCTCATACACCGGATCATCCGGAATCTCAAGCTTCTAATGAGAGTATCATTTTACACAATCATTTTGCAAATTCTCCAATCCTATTGGAGAAAGGTTTAAATTTCGACAAGCTTGATCAATGGGGAAAAACGATCATTCGAAGTTTTGGTTGGAAAAAATTTGTTAGTACACCGAGAGGACGGGTAAACGTCTCAATAGTGCGAGAATTTTATTCTGCACTTATGACGACATCTATTGTCGATATCACTCAGATTGTTCTAGTAAGAGGAGTGGCTGTTCCCTTCTCTTCATCTATTATCAACCAAATCTTTGAAATTCCACCAGTTACGATGCCATATTTTGAAATGCAATGGGGACTAAAAAATCCCTCTAATCATTTGAATAAAGTACACGAGTCGTTCCAATGTCTGTTCCCGCTATTTGATACAAATCACGACATGTCAACACGAGCTCTACTTCCACATCTAAAGGCGTGGAAGCATTTTATAAATTCTCGAGTTTATCCCACCTGGGATTTTGGAAGTTTGGCTGAGAATGAAATGCTTCTACTTTTTGCTTTGGCATTCGGTGTATTTGTTGATTGGGGTATATTGATTCAAAGGACAGTGTTGGAGTTTGCGATCACGAGAGGTAGTAGGGAAAGCCTATGCCTAATTCATGGATGATATCACGTTTGTGTATTCTTCCTGAATGGAATAGAAGAGCTTTGGAGACGGATGAAATTTTCCGTCTAGAGATAGTCGGTTTGGATTGCTACCGGTTGATACACCGGGTTGTTCGTCTACCATTTAGAGAGTTGTTTGTTGGTGATATTTAAGTTTTAATAAGTTAAATTAAGTTAAGTTTGAAGTTTCGTTAGTTAAGTTTATGTTTTTCTTTTAAGTTTGTATTAATCTATCTTGTTTAATATATATGTCTTAGTTTTTTAAGTTGTTTGTTTTTTATTTAATGATATAATTAGTATACGCTAAAATAAAATCAGAAAAATAACGTTAATAAATAATTTTAATTTTATTTTCGAACCTACTTCTTTACTACTCATTGAACATCGGGACGATGCCACTTCGTAAGTGGGGAGTAGAGTTAGGTTAGAAAATTCATTAAAATTTTTGAAAAATAGTTAAAAATAATTATATTATATGTCTAATTTAGATTTTATAAGATTTTAAGTTTATATAATTGAGTAATTAATATTAGATATTGTTTTATAAAATTATATAAGTATGTTGATATTTATAAGTAAAATTTTTAGAATCATTTTCAATATAAATTATGAGTTTGGAATTGGACTAAGGATGTTGATTTTTGGCACCACAAAATATAACTATAGCCAAATAACCTCCTCACCTTGATTAGAGTGATCAAGACCTCACTCAAAATTGTCAATTGTGATTAAATAACCAAGCTATAGCTAATTTTGGTCTACATTTCCTTGAAATTCCGCAAGTTTGTACGTACTTATGAAAAGAGATGGAGACATAAAAGCTAAGTTTTGGTATATGCTGAGATTGAAAAAATTAGATAAGTATTAGTATATTCGATCTTACCTCATGACACTTGCAAGATAGTCGATTTTGGTAATAAGCTCGGATATATTAATATTCTAAATTAAGAATGAAGCACCATATTTACCTGAATGTCGAATATCAGGTATCTTCCTTATCTGTGATTAACAACTTAAAAATAAAAAGAACATATCGGTTGTAGCTACCAATGATTGGAGTGAGTAGGGTATTATCACGAAATGTCCTATATCACAATGAGGTAATTAAGCTCCCGATTGCCTAATGATAGTAGTCCAGCTAGGGTATTATCTCGAAATGTCTTATTGCTGGGAATGAAGGCACAAGATAAGATGAAAAAGAAAAAGTTGAATCATAAGATCTCAGGAATTATTACAAGTTTAAGGAAACCGGACTTGTAATTTTCGATCGAAAGAGTAGTACTCCGATCAATCTTGATGAAGCAATGCCTGTAAGTTTGATTTTCTACACACACTCACGCTTTTAGTTCTTAATTCGAAAAAAAAAACAAAAAAAAAAAAAAGATGCTATTAATCGAGATTACGTTTTTTTTCAAGAATATGAAGATGTAGGTACGTACGACTTGCCTCTTTCTCTTTTTGATTTCCCTTTTTCCGATTAACCAACATCTTGAACCTAAACTTTATAAGCCATTTTTGTCGACTACCTGACCAAGTTTCCGATTCCAGGATTTCATAATAGTTGCGATTAAAAATAATTCTAATATTTTATTTATACTTATTAAGTATTACATGTACAATTTTATCTAAATAATATTTGATTATTAAGTTATTTAATTTATATACTCTTTCTGTCTTCTTAAGATTTTAAATTAAGATAGATAATATATTTATAATATTGACAATATAAATTACAATCTGATAAATTATACTATCTTTTATTACCGCTTATTTTTGCTCGAGGACGATCAAAAGCTAAGTGGGGAGTAATTTGATGTATTATTTTTATATGATTAAATATACGTTATATTATTATGTTTTATCAACGAATTCTATATAAAATATATGAAATTATGATATAAATGATATGAAATGTTAATCTTTATAATTTAGAGTAGTTAGTAGTAATAATAATAAAAAAAGTTGTAATTTTGTACCGATTTTAGTAAATCGAGTGTCGTGTCAGATTTACGTGGGTATTTGTGATGTTTTATTGCAGATTTATAAACCGAGACCCCGAGAATCGACATATTGAAGTATAATCATATCTCGGAATGATTTAGAGAGTGCCACGAGCTTAAATGGTCAATTGAATAGCTTAAGTGGACAAGTGGCCAACCAATCTGGTTAAGTAATAATCGAAAATGTCTTCGACAAACGAATGGCTCATCAAAACGACATTTTCGAAAAAGTGTTCTCGCACGAAAGTTGTAGATTTTTCCAAAGCTTTCCAATGCAATTTAAATTATGAAGATTGGAGGTCTACAACTTAAACAGTGATCAAGTGGCTAATCGATTTGGGTTAAGAAAAATCCCGTAAAAGCTTCGGAGGAACACGAGGTTATCAAGAAGGCGTTATCTGAAGAAGAGTCCTTCATGAAAGTTGTAGAGTTTCTCGAGACCTTAATTTTGGCATTTCATTTGCAATTTTTGGAGGTCCAGAACTCGAGATATGAATTTTAGAAGTTTAATAATATAAATATCTTCACCGCACATGGGAGTGTATTCAGCATGGGAACATCATCATGATTCCGGACCGAGCCGGCCTAATACCGGACCGGTCCGGCCAAGGATCCAACTTCTATATAAGGGGCCTCATTTGCAACAGAGTCGAGAGTACCAAAAATATATATATACATCTTATATATATATATATATATCTTCTCTCTCTTTTCTTTTTAATTTTTAGTAGTAGTTGTAAATAAGGCCTTACGCCGTAATAATGTAGTTTTAGTATCGTTATAATGCTCGGGAAAATCTCGGAAGTCGGTTTTGCTGAAGAAGTTGTAATGTCCGGAAAATACGATTTCTGAATCAACTGCCGTATTCGGGTAACTTTTCTTAAGTATTTATGTTCGTTTTTATAATTTTCGTTGTTATAATGTTTTTAGGCTAAATATAATACTGGCCAAAACTATGTAATCGGTTTTATTTCGATCTTTTCGTTAAGGAAATGTTGTTAAGTTAAAATGACTAAAATTGAGTTAATTGAATCTTTTTCTATTTTAATTGTATTCGTATTGACATATTTAATCGATCTGAGGAATTCATAATCTAATTATGAATTGACGCCTCGTAGTCAGGATATGAGATAAAAGATAGAAAAACCGGAGGGTAAAATTGGCCGTGTGAATAACGTGATAACGGAATCCGATTTCCTATCCGGGGGTAAATTTGTTTTGGGAGAAATGAATTTTATTATAATTTGTACTCGAGATCGTAATAATGTTAAATCATCAGTTAATCGAAATTTAAACCGGAAAGTTGAATCGTCCGGCTTTGACAACCGGAGCCTTTTAAAATAAAATTGACCGTTTGACGAACGGAATGACTCCTTTTTATCTAAAGGTAGATTTGTACTCGGGACCTGTTCAGAAAAACCGTAACAGTTGTGGACCTTGGACTGATGCAATGGACATATGACAATTTCATACGCTCGTGTGAGGAGGAATTGTTTACCTCAGGAGTGCACCGTTTCATTTACTCAATTGGACCTAAAATAAAAGGAGAGATCGAACATATTTCATTTAATCAAAAGATCGTATAAACCAATTATATAAGTTTTGGCCGATTCTCTAAAATTATCTCGCTTAATATTTTGGTATCTATATATACTTATATCTATATATATAAATTGCGAGTTTATGCAGAATCTATATATATTTATGTATTTATATATATCGTGTTAGTATAGTTTTTAATTTTCGTATTTATTTTATGTTGACTAGAATAGTAGTGATCTGTGTTATAAAATTGCGGTTTAGATCGAGTTAATAACAGCTCTTTGGTGTTTAACCACACGTAAAAGAAATTACCAAGTTCCCTGAGGATTCGACACTCTGACTCACCAGACTAGAGCTACCATTTGACCCGGTACACTGCCGGTTAGGATCTGTATAGCCTAGAAAAGGTCCGTCACTACCTCAAGTACTTTCTTGGTATGGAAGTAGCTAGAAACACCAATGGCATTTCGGTCTCCCAAAGGAAGTATGTCCTGGACCTCATCAAGGAAAGCGGCATCTTTGGGATGCAAACTGCTTTGATCCCCAGATCCCATCCAATAACACCCTCTTGCATGGTGACATTGTTTGTCGAAAAGAACAATATCAAAGGCTTGTAGGTAAACTCATCTACCTTTCTCACACAAGGCCTGATATTGCATATGGGGTTAGTCAGTCGGTCGGTTCATGCACTTTGCCTCTTGAGCAACATTGGGATGCTTGTGAATAGGATCTTGAGATATTTAAAGTCCACTCTGGCCAAGGCCTGCACTTCACCAAGTCTACCGATAGATCAATCAAGGTCTACACCGATGCTTGATTGGGCCGGATGTCACATTGATGAGACGATCTACCACAAAGGCTATTGCTCATATGTATGGGGGAACCTGGTTACTTGGAGAAGCAAGAAACAACCCATCTTGTGTCAAGAAGCGATCTTGAAGTGAACTCGGGCACTTGTACTTGGCATTTGTGAAGCTCTATGGCTAAAAAGTGCTTGGCGAACTTCAAAGAACCTCCTCAAAGAACCTATCACACTCTCTTTGTGATAATAATTCACCTTTATGCATGGTCAAGATCCCATCCATCATGATAAAACCAAGCATGTGGACATTGACAGACACACTTTCGAAGGAAAAGATTGATGCCAAGATTATTCAACTCCAAGATGTTCCTCAAAGCAGATCGAATGCGATATTCTTACCAAGGCTATTCCACCTCTTATGTTCAAAGAGACTTAGTAGCAAACTTGGTTGCATCAACATATCTGACCAGATTTGAGGGGTGTGGAAATATTACAGCATTTACAACATTACTTCAAAGAGATCAAGAAGTTCAAAGAGGTGCCCAAAGACCTCGTGGAGTTAAATCTGAATATTTTGTACACTTTATTTAATTATAAAAGACATATTAATTGTGATACATATAAACAATTAATATGTCAAACTCTAGTTTACTTTATGTCATAGACATAGCTAGTTTACTTTATGTCATAGACATAGCTTTTACTTTTACTTTTGCATGCTTGCCGCCCACATCTACATACTCAAGTGGCCGCCCAAGCTAGCTTGCTAGTCTCTCTCAATTGTATCTATTTATACACCTCTCATATCAATGAATAAACTAAGTTGAAGTTTACTCTTGTGTTTATCACATTCTCAAACTCTCTTCACAGGTATATAAGTTTTACACATGCTTCTCAAAAATCAAGATTTTTAGAAAAGCATAGGTTGGTTAAAGTAATTATTTCAAATCGATCGCATAGTCACAAAAGATTTCAGAAATTCATAATCTGCATTGTGTTGCAGATTGTACTCAAACCAGAAAGAATTTGCACTTGACTCCAAAACAAAAATTGCAGAGCAGAAAGTTTTCTACAACATATCAAAAATTCAAGTCATTTGGGGGTGTTTAGCTTATTCAAAACAGATTCATAAGTAAGAGTACCGCTGCAGAATTTTCTGTACAGAGTTCTCATCCTTGTCAAGCAATTTATGAACAATCCAATTTAAAAACTGAGTTTATGTAAAGAGAAAAATTGTACATAAGACAACTTTCTAAATGGTTGAAAATTTACAGAATTTTTGGAACATCAGAAATGATATTAAAAGACATATAGAAACGTGAACAAAATCGTTTACTTGTTTTATATAACACCAAGTTATAAAATAAAAGAAATGATTAAATCAAAATGTCGCAACAAGAAAACATTAAATCCTCCAAGAGAAAGATCAAAGAGAGAAAAGTCTGAAAGCTCCAAAAGAAGGAACAAACTTGAGGGCATCACATAAAAGATGTGAGCTTAGAACTCAACCTAACCTTCGCCTAAGAAGACTCATCACTTGGACCTAGTGAAACCTAACCACGGTTTAAGGATCTCAGCCTTACGAAATATACCACCAAGAACAAGAGAGATCGGAAAGGTTCTAAAAGATCTAAGACACCTTATCTTGAGAACAGAAGCTTAGGTTAGCAAGGAAACTTCTACGGGTTCCTGACATTCTGAAAGATCAAGAAAGGATCAGAACGGTTCTAAGAGGTCTGAAGAGATCTCATCTTAGGAAAGGGAAGCCTAGAAAAGCAAGGAACGCTTCTCTCGATACCAATCAGAACGCCCGCTCCCGGATACCGAGCCCTTATCCGGAAGAGAACGTCTCGCGCGTATAACATTAAATAAATCCAATATTATACGCCACCTCCTCGCCGTCGTATCATAATTAAAGCAACGGAAGCCCAAAAGGCTCGGGTAAAATCATAAATGCTACTAGAATAGAATACAAACCGACTAGGGGTAGAAAGGAAAAGCTTACAACAACGAGATAAAGCTTACAACGTACGATGTAAAAAAAAATAAAGATACAACCCTTGTCTTACAAACTTGGAATAAAAGTACAACATGCTAATTAAGAATCTACAACATACTATAGTACAACCTTTAAAAGAAAAAGAAAGCATCATCAGCACCAACGTCATCAAAACATCATCGAACTCCTCAACGAGCTCAAGGACAACCTGTTCGTCTTCTCACCCCAAAAGCACACAAAACAACATATGCAATTGAGGTAAGTACAAAGTACTTAGTAAGAGTGAGAAGCTATTGTATACTTTAAGTTTTACAACGTTAAGATTCACATTATTAAAGTTATCTTTCAAGTGACCGACTCAATCTATGGTTCACTAAGTGCTCATCAACACTTCGTGACTAAGCGTTTCTATCTTAACTTATCTTTGCTACAGCATGTTTGCGAGGGCACTACACTTAGTGAGATATGCACTAAGACAAAAGACGCAACCCTATAGAGATAAATCTCTAGCGGTCCCGAGACAGTCATTCCACTTTGTCTGGCCAACCCTAAAGAGCTGACCGGTGAATGTCTATCTCGTTCGTGAGTTTGTCCGGCGGAATGATCACTACTTTATCTCAAGCGGGTCTAGAATCCGGCGAGGATCATCACCACTTTATCTGGCCAAACCTCACATTGCCGATATTGTACTGTGCCTATCCAAGCTCTCATGATGTTTAATCTTTTATCTAGTCAAATACGTTTATTAAGTGATTAGCTAGCCACCTAGGTTCATTCAGGACAAAAAGCTCCCTACTCCCTCTTCTTAGACTCTTAGACTCAAGTTAGCAATTACACAGACATTGATGAATACTAATTCATCAAAGCACAAGACAATCATACTCTTCCGACGGTCCCGAACTTCAACTCCCTTGAAGAGTACATTCGGTGCCGGAACTAAACGCATCGGAAGCTTAATCAAGGCTTGTTCATGTTCATTTATCTTCTTTATAACATCATTGTAAAGTTAGGAACTGATCCCCAACTTGGTACACTTGAAAAGTACTCAAAACAAGCTAAAACAACTTTCTAAAACCTAATGAAAATCTGCACTGCTTTTAATACATTTTTCAGCCAAAAACTCAACAAAACAACATCAAAACAGCCTCTAAAAGTCTCATAAAGTACTACTAAACACAACAACAACCTTTAAACATATTTCTACAAACAATTCATAACATAAAAACCTTCTAACATCATCTAATCATGTCATCATACAACTAAAGCATACAAAAGGAAGAGCCTCTTACTTGATTGAAGCCACAAACCAAAACCAATCTCTGCACCACTTAAACAAGCCTCAAACAAGATCTAAAAGATCACAATTAACATGAATTAATTGATGATCAAAGCTTCTAAACAAAGAACTACGAACCAAAACCCTAGAACATGAATTCATGATCCTTTTCATGAATTCACAGCAGAAATTCGACTCCCACATACCTGAGAATCAGACCCAAATTCTGGTATCAAAACGATCCTCGTCTTCTCACGATTCCAGCGGTACTTTCGGATTTCTAAACGGATTTACGGATCAAAAGTTATGACCGAAATCCTAAAACACAAAACAACATGATCTTTTACGATTTTTGCAGCAGAAACGAGTTAACCATACCTGGATTACTTCCTGTAAGAGTATTTTTAGAATAATCTACGCTCGGAGACGATCGTTTCGACTATTTGTGACTGCAAAACGGAACTACGGATTGGAAGATATGAATTTTCGAAGTTTCTTCCTTTTCCTCTTTTTTTTTCTATTCAACGTTGATGTTTCGTGGTTAAACATCCGATTTCAAAACTCCCATTGGCAACCACTACCTTAATGGGAAGTTAATTCCCCAAAATTAACCTCCTAAAATAAAATAATAATAATAATAATAAAGAAATATATAGTTATTAATTCATAACTCCCAAAATTAATTCCCTTTCTTTTCTTCTCTTTTTCTTATATATATTTCGAATATATATATATACATACTTTAAATCCTTTAACTAAATAAAATAAAATCCGCATTTTGTTAAATGCCACTTTTGCCATTTTCCGAAAAGTCGGGATTTTACATATCCATTGATTAAAATGATCAGATATTTATTGTGATGGGTCACGACAAAATGTTTGGTGTTGATTATGTTGTGTACTATATTGTGGTAGAATAAGTAGTTAAATGTGTTTATGTATAAACATTTTTTAACCTTTTTAAAGTTATTAATTCAGGTGCCTATGTATCATTTATATGTAATTGCGTTTGTGACACAACATATATAAAGATAATCAAAGCTAACATAGTTATAATGGTTACATTGAGTAAAGACTGTGTGTAGAATACTTTGTTGCAGATACAACGGAACGATGTGCACGGAGACTCATCCAGTAAAAAATTATCATTATAGAGAAAAATAAATAGAGTGATAGACTCTAATTATACCTCTATCCTATTCATCTATGAAGAAAATGTGAGTATATGTAGGCTGGGGGTGGGCCCGAGGGTGGGGGTAGGGGTGGGTGTGGGGTAGGGGGTCGTAACTAGACTCACTGCGTAATTAGTAACTTGAAATGATGATTCATTGTTGTAGAGCGTGCTGAATTACAGCCTAAAGCAGACAATCTACTTTTCCATATGCTGATTTGATTGGTGAGGGGGTAATAGTTGATGGATTTACTATAAAATATGGGGTGTAGTTGTTTTAAGTATTTATTAGGATTTGATTTGAGAAGAAGCAGTCCTCTCAAAAAAAAAAAAAAAACGTCGAATGTGACTGAAAAACTAGTTACACGTTTATTATATTTATGAGCAATAACCGTCAATTGACCCGCTTCCTTACAATTGCCCGGCCCAAACCCAGGTTTTCAACACACAAAAAAAAAATCTTATTTTCAGATTAAAAAAATAAAGAAAAAACCATCGTCTGTTTCAATATTCTCTTCAACCGTTCTGCACGGCAAGAAGTTAAAGGATAATTTTATGAACCGAAGGAAACTTCCCATCGCCTTACTACTTAAAACAAGCCGCCTATTCTTACCGTGCACAATATGTCCATTCGGAGGTAAACAAACGCTGGTTTTTACTTATGATTCAAATGTATAATAATGATCATGAATTTTACATTGACACCAAAAAAAATTGTATATCCCATGCATCGCACGGGTTTTCCTACTAGAGTATATTATATTGAGTAATACCGGTCTATATATAAAGGAAAATGATATGTGCACTACACATTTATGTAGTGCATATACCATTACATGCTTGGTATCCATTGATTACAATGATCAGATATTTATTGTGATGGGTCCCAACAAAATATGTGGTGTTGATTATGTTGTGTACTATATTGTGGTAGAATAAGTAGTTAAATGTGTTTATGTATAAACATTTTTAACCTTTTTAAAGTTTGTAATTTAGGTGCCTATGTATCATTTATATGTAATTGCGTTTGTGACACAACATATATAAAGATAATCAAAGCTAACATAGTTATAATGGTTACATTGAGTAAAGACTGTGTGTAGAATACTTTGCCTCTTGTACACATGTTGCAGATACAACGGAACGATGTGCACGGAGACTCATCCAGTAAAAAGTTGTCATTATAGAGAGAAATAAATAGAGTGATAGACTCTAATTATACCTCTATCCTCTTCATCTGTGAAGAAAATGTGAGTATATGTTGGGGGTGGGTGTGGGGTAGGGGTCGTAACTAGACTCACTGCGTAATTAATAACTTGAAATGATGATTCATTGTTGTATAGCGTGCTGAATTACAGCCTAAAGCAGACAATCTACTTTTTCATATGCTGATTTGATTGGTGAGGAGGTAGTAGTTGATGGATTTACTATAAAAGATGGGGTGTAGTTGTTTTAAGTATTTATTAGGATTTGATTCGAGAAGAAGCAGTCCTCTCAAAAAATAAAAAAATAAAAAACGTCGAATGTGACTAAAAAACTAGTTACACGTTTATCCAAGTTTATCTTTTTTAAATTTTAAATTTATTAATTATGTTATTTTTAAATTTATTAATTATGCTGGTGTTTTTCTTTTCGCAATATTATACAATTATGCTGGTGCTATAAAATATTTATCAGCATAACAAACTTTTATATAATTTATTACGATTAACATACATTTGTATCATTTAATATAATGATCTGATATTAGCACACTTTTATTATTTATTATTTATTATAACCAGAACCACTTCAGTGTAATCTGGTTTGGGTTGAAACCAAACCGTAAATGAAAATTATCGCATAATCTATTAGTGATCACTCATGATCCGACGTTATATTAAATCGAAGTTCAATCAACGCTTTTAAACAAAGTATAAGAAACATCATGAATGAAAATTATTGCATAATTTATAGTGACCCTATATAACAATAAATTGATACTACATTAAGAGTGAAAAATATGTTATCTCACTCGTTGTGCCAGGGTTGTAAGTGAACTGCACAACTCGTGAATTACTCGTGCTCGATTCGGAAATGAGTTTTACTAGATTCGAGTTTTTTTTTAGTTCAAGCTATTCGAACAATTAATCGAGCCAATCTCGAGTTTTAAAATATAGTAATCAAGTAGCTCAAAAACTAGTCAAAAACTAGTCAAACTATATATTTATATAAATAATTGATTAGTCGAGTCAAGCTGAAGGTCGGGTTTTCAAAAAATTTATACAACATTTGTAAAACTAGCATTATTAATCAATCTAAAATTTGAAAAGAAAGCTCCGTTAAACTTGTAAAATTTCTTCTATTTATAGAGAAAACTAACTTAAAATTACAATTGTAATATTCCGATTTTCGGGAAAAAGGCAGACGTGTCATTTTGCGAAAACGAAATATTGGGTTCAGTTCATTTTATTCAGAGTTTAAGTATTTTATTAAATATATGTATATAATTTCGAGATTTATTTATATGTATTAAGGAAAATCTATTTTTTAAGGGTAATTAAGGAAATATGTTATTTTGGGGTAAAAGCTTATTTAAGGAAAAATAATTTCCATTATAAGTAAAACCTATTGCAAAATCAGAATTTCTTCTTCTACGAGAATTGAGAGCGCATAAGAGTAAGGAGAAGAGGCCAAGAGACATTTCTTGATTTCTGAAGCTATCTTGAATCGTTTTCAGTTTCGAGAGAAGCATCGGATTCGTTGTAAGGAGGGCATCGTTTCAACCCAAGAAAGTTGAAGCTTTGGCTAAGGTATGAATTTCGCCCTAAGGGCTTTTCTTGATCATTCATGATCTTCCTTGGTTCGTATGATCGTAGTTTGATCATTTTAGAAGCCGTTGTTCGATTCTAAATTGCTTTTGGGATTGATCATATAGGTTTCTGTGAGGGGAAGGATCGTTTGCTGCTGTTTTTCTGAGTTTTGGATTGAGATTAGCTTGCTTAAAAGGTAAGAGGCCGGATCTTCCTACAAGTTAATTTATGGTTTATTAGGTTTTATGTTAAGGTTTGCTATGATTTTATGTTAGAAATCATACCTTCGTGTTGCCTAAGGATTTAGGGTTGTTATGGTAGATAAAAGTCATCTTTTCCGCTATTTTCTGAGTATTTTGATGTTGAACATGTTTGGATTTGAGTAGAGATCGAAAAAGTGCATAAAAATGTGTTTAGAGATGTTTTGTGTGCTTAGTGCGCACATTCACTAGCTGTGTGCGCACATTTTTAAGGCTGAATGTGGACAGCTTCTGGAGTGTGCGTATATTCCCCTGGAATGTGCACACACTGGCCGGGCTGAATGTAAATTTTCGCCCAATGTGCAATGTGTGCACATTGCCCCTGTTTTGATAAATAAGTTATTTTAAGCTATGTTTGGGATTTTAAAACGTTGTTTCATGATCTAATAATATAAAATAAACGTAAACAAGCCTCGATTGAGTTTCTGATGCGTTTGGTTCCGGCACCGGACGTACTCTTAAAGGGAGTTGAAGTTTGGGACCGTCGGAAAGGCATGAAAGGGCTTGTGCTTTGATGAATTAGAGTTCATCAATGTTTATGTACTTGATAGGATGTGATGTCTAGCTGTCTAAGTGAGGGAGTAGAGTCGTTAAGGTGAGCTTTACTTTGAAAACACATAGGTGGCTAGTTAATAACCGATAATAAATACATACGTGTAGTAAAAGCTAAAACGTCACTTATTCTCGGTTAGGCACTGATTCATATCGGCGATGTGATACGTTCAGTAAAAGCGAACAACGCTGCTGGCCTATAAACGGCTGAATGGCAGTGGAGGAAATTAGCCGAACATATATGCATACCGGGGAGATCCCGGGACTATCGGTGCTACTCACCGTAGTTGGCAAGTACATCTCGTGGTGGAATTTTCACCATGCATAGTGTCCTTGAGTAATGATGTAACCAAGATAAGCTAAGCTAGAAACGTATAGTCATGAAATGTCGATGGGCATGGATTGAACCCTAGATTGAGTCGGTCTCATTAAGATGATTATTATAATAAAACCATTTAATAATAAACCTTAATTTAATTGTAGCTTCTACTTCTTACTTTGTACAATGTACTTACCTCAAATGCATGTTTATTTATGTGTTTGGGGGAGAGAAGACGAACAGGTAAATCTAGCGTTAGAGGAGGAATTTGATGACGACGTTTAAGGACGCCGAAGTTGAAAAGTTCGTTTATTCATGTTTTTATTCATTATATTAGACTTGGAGTTTTGTTGGAGACCTTGTAATTTCTTTTAGTATACGTTTGGAGGTTTTTCGTACGTTTGATTTTCGTTTGATTTCTTTTCCCAATGTAATAAATGTTACATTTCTACCATTAGATATTGAGTTTCTATTCTTGGTTGTTTGGAAAAAAATTACCCGAGTCTTTTTGCTTCCGTTTTGCTCAACTCGATATGATGTAGTAGAGGCTTACGTATAAAGTGAAATTTATTTTATTTTATACGTGCCGAACGTTCCTTTTCCGGATAAGGACTCGGTGTCCGGGAACACGGCGTTACGGTTGGTATCAGAGAGAAGTGTCCTTTAGGCTTCCTTCCTTAAGATAAGATCTCTTTAGACCACTTAGAACCGTTCTGATTCTTCCTGATCTTTCAGAATGTTAGGTGACCTCAGAGATACTCGTGTTAATAAGTTTGGAATCAGAAGTTCTAGGGCCCAGCAAGAAGCGAGTGGTTTGGTTCAAGATGGGGGTCTAGTAGTTGTGGTTCATCTAGAAGATGTTGATGATCGTGTTAGAGTTTACCATTGAGAAAGAAGAAATAAAGGACCCTATAGTTTTGAATTCTACGAATCATGGTGTAATTTTCTTGGTATGGGTCGGCTATCCAAGAATTTTGTTTACTTGGATTGTAAACATAAGGAAATACCTTCCGGTGAGGAATGCACCGAGTAGAAGTTGAATAGTGCAGTTTCAGTTGTTCAAGAATGGTTTGTCTCGTGAGATCCAAGAGGGAAGGTTGGGAAGTACACCAAGGAACATGGCTGAATGTTGAACAAGGTTCTGGAAGCTGAGACCTTCAAGGACAAGCTTTCAGTCATTAATTGTGCTAAGAGGAACTCAAAATCAAGAAAGCGGGAAAGACGGCCCAAGTCGCCCAGTTCGAGTTTTCGCCGTGGATGCAGAGTGTGCAGAACCGGATGATAATGTTATCTCAGGTACGATAATATTAGACAACTTAGCAGTTACAGCTTTGTTCGATATGGGAGCGTCTAACACTTTTATGTCGTCTAAGATAGTTAAGAAGCTCAATTTACCAATGGAGACCTTAAGAAACACATTGGAAATAACACCACCCTTATAAAAGTGACTAAGGTAGCCAAGTTTATGCCTCAAATGGATGTGCGAGTAGGAACGTATTTCAGCAGTCAAGGCGATAAGAGCTTGTCAGAAAGGCTGTGAAGGCTACTTGTTGTACGCAGTGGATGTGGAACAAGTGAAGCCTAAGTTAGAGGAAACCCCTATGGTAAGAGAGTACTCTGAAGTGTTTCCAGAAGAGCTACCGGGAAACATGCCGGATAGAGATATAGAGTTTGAGATCAAGTTGGTACCTGATAACGTGTAAGTTACTATCGTCGATATTACTAACAAGAATACTACATCGTAGTATAGTAAATGCGAGTCAAGGTCGATCCCACAGAGACAATGCAACTTATACATATAAATGATTCTAACCTAATTAAGAAGCAACATATATGCGGTCATTAACCAACAATAATATAAAAGAAAACAAACATGGTATACCTCTCCCTCTCCTCACCGATCTACTAACTTGGATTAGCTAATCGTTATGTTTACTTCCCCACATAATTTCCTTAGATTAATCGCGAGCTTTTAATGATTATTATCATATTTATCAGCTACGGGTGCAATTCCTACTCCTATCTACTCCGACAATGGCAGTAGACAATCTATACGCAAGCTACCCTCCTTAATTGGTCCGTAATAGCCCATACGCATAAAGAACTAGAACTGCCGATATTGAGCGTTACCTCATACCGCTAACCCACCGAGACAGCTGTCGACATTGACCAGCACGCTCCTAGGGTTCATCAAGACTATGTCCAAATTAACACTTCACTTGCGGTCCTTCATGTTTATTTAAGAATTAAGAATACTAGATTGGCCAGGACTATTACTCGTTTTAATTATTTCTGCTGATCAATGTGGCTGTAGTGAATCCCAGTTTAGGTTTTCTAAAATATGCCTCGGTAAACCGGTATAGACCGCCGGTTTACCAGGGGCGGCTTTTCCTAATTTCTGGACTACATTGCTCAAAACGATTAAAATAAGTAAATTATGGGGTTGTTAAACATGTAGATTAACTAAAACACATAAATACGAACAGATCTACCATATTGAAGAAAATAAAGGAACGTTCAAAGATTCATACCTTCAACAATGGAGATCTAGCTCGATCTACTCAAGCTAGAGATGATAAAAGAAGGGAGGAAACCAAAACAACTCTCCAAAGCTCAAGAAAACTTTATTGCATAATAATATATATTGTATTTGTAATACCAATCAAAAGTTATACAATAATCTGTAATTGCGGCCTTATATAGATACAATGACCGACTTAAGACTCTCTAAAACCCTAGCCGACTTAGACAATACGGCAGAATGAATTTCGTGTTGAATAAGTCACCGGTTTACCAGGCCTAACCCTCGGGTTACTGGGCCTTCTATTATTCTTTTTCTTCTGCAGGCTTCTTCTTGGACTTCAATCACTCAGCCCAATGCATTCCTTTTGGTCCGGATCCGTTCTCCAATGCTCCAGATTCGGTACATCCTATAAAATACACAAAACGAGACAAAACAGTACCAAAATATCAGGAAAATAGAATAGATGCAGAATTACGATCCTCGAAACACTCGCATAGCATTTAACATATATTCTAAGCAATAACGAGCCTATCTATCCTCTCTTGAGCAGAATTCGGGGTGAATATAGGTATAATTATTGGTACCATTTTGAGTGTCATCAACTACCCCCCACTTAGCTTTTGATCGTCCCGAGCAAAAAGGCAAAAAGAAAATAACACTCTGATCAATGTACAAGTTGATTAAAAACAACTATGCCTTACTAAGCCAAGATCAAGATCATGCCACTCGTATCCATCAGTAACATACTAAACACTATTCACGTCATGAGCCAATGTGTGTGTGCAATAACTTTCACAACCGCTTAGAAATGCAGACAATCTCATATTACGTCAACCTATAGTCGAACTAACCAGTCTCGAACATGTTATTTATTAATTAATTAATCTGGCAAGGCGGATCAAGAACCGAGCATGTATTACTCTTAGGCTCACGTTTATCGGTCTATGCAAAAGTCGTGCGTCTTACGCTCCATCGACTAAGATATTGCCAAAGAGAATATAGATGTATATATTTCAATGCACTTCTCTTTCTTGGCGGGTGAACTCTCATTGATTTAACTATCCTCATGGCCCCACTCATGATAAACTACCGAATCCGAAATTCCATTGCCTTTCTAAGCGTTGGTGAAACATGATTCGTGATAAAGCCAGGGTCAACTCTAGTCAAAGCAATATGCTATCGACTACACATCAAGGGAAGTGAGTTATACGTGCTTAAAATGGTGGCTCATAATGAGAATATATGCGCTAATACGCCACTACTTGAAGTGGACACTTTCTCTTACTTGTACAAAGTAAAACAGAGATGAAGTCAATTAACTCGAAAAGATCAAAGATATCATAATTTTTCAAAATTCTGTCGAAAAGAATCAAAGTCTAAGTGGTGAATCGTGCATCAAAGAGAATCAAGACAATCACGCAATTCATGGAATATAATGCTAAAAAGCTAAGTGACGTTCCTCTACCCCCCCCACTTAATCGAAACATTGTCCCCAATGTGTAAGATGAGAAATAAAAAACGAAAAGGAACTTAGCTTCGGTTAAGGGCGGAACCAAAGAAGAATCGGATCGTCGTACAAATCATCGGGCTCATGTAAGTAGTCCATGAAGAATCTGCGCTAAGTAACTCAAGAAAAAACAAGAAGAATAGTGGTGACAAGAAACTGTATAATAAAAGCGCGGCAGCAAAAGAGAAAATAAATAACTCCAAAACAAATTAAGCCGACAAAATCATTATATTAGAAATATTCTGCTACATTTACTAAATAGGAAAGGAAAATAACATAAAAACAACAAAAATGGAAAAAAAAACAATAAAAAGAAATAAAAGCTAGTCCTCATTGGAATCACCCTCCCAGTCGACTCCATGCTCAAAACCGGGAGGTGGTGAAGAACATGAGGTGGCGGCAGCTGAAGATGATGCTCTACGATGTGGGGCAATCCTAGGTGGCAGGGTAGAGGAAGGAATGCCAAAGAAGTCAATAATCCTATCAATCTTGCTATGTAGACTCGCAATTTCTCGCGAGTGCTCCTCAAGCAAGGCTCTCTGAGTCTTCGTTGCACCATGCACCGGAGTACGCTCCCTCTCTGCTCTAACCCATCTTTGTACTCTCGAAATTGACTGTGAACTGAGCTGTGGCTCAGGATCTTCCCACTCATCACTGACAAGCATCTTCACCTCGGCCTCTAGAGCAAACATATCGATCATCGGCCCGTATGGTAGCAGCTCTCGATCATCGGCCCGTATGGTAGCATCAACAGACCGATGTTTATAGGGGCACCCGTCTCTAGATCGATCAATTCTACCCTCGAAGTGGTGACAGAGACCATGTGCTTCGTCGGAAGAAGGCGAGCACAAACAAATCGATTGACCATCTTCCGGTCCCAAGATAAATCGTTCTCTAGGAAGATGGTGGGGGCTCCAGCAGGATTACGCTTCCATTGCACCCATAAGAAATCAGGAACCATATCCATCCTCGCGAGATCGGCAATGTTGCTCGAGGATGTGTACTCATCCGGGCCCACCGGTGGATTTCTAACCCTAAAATGCTCGTTGATCCTCTCAATAGAAATATCAACCTTAACTCCTCGGACCATAGCAAATGTGGCTCCGGGGTTATGCGAAACATAAGCATAAAACTCTCTTACCACCGTGGCGTTGAACCTTGCTGGTGCCTCAGCCATGTCCAGTAAATCCTGTGCTTGTAGGGCCTCTGGAAAAATCGACCCGCAGTCGGCTAAATCTACCCTTCGTTCTCAAGCCACTGGTCTTGCGTTCCAATGGCCTCGAAACGACTCGTAAATCTCTAAAGAATGGAATTGCTCAACCCCGTCGATTAAGGGATTAGCATCTCCATACACACGCTGATAACCACTAGGCCGAACTGCTGAACGTTGACGCTTAGGACCCATCCTGAATGAGTACAGAAACTGATACAGAAGCTTTTTTCTAGAAAATAACCCTCCGTAAACCGGAGGTAGGTTTCGGTTTACCGACCTGAATTTTCTAGATTTCTTTCTGGACTGTGCCTCTGATGGTGGAAAACGAAGAATGGCAAGACACCTCACCAGTGCTTGCAGCAGACAATACAACTCAAAGAATGTGGGTAGGAAATGGTGTTTAGGGTTTGGAAAATGACAGGAAATGGTTTGGCTATGGTGGTGATAGTGGTGGTGATGGTGGTGGTGATGGTGGTCGAAATATATGAAAAAGGAAGAAATAGGAGAAGTTTGGTGAATGGAAATGATAAGAATGATAAGAATGATGATAATGGTGATGAAGGGGTGGTTTAAATAGGAAGAATGCAATGAATGTGGATGGTTTAGTGGGATTGTGGGTAGAGAAGTTATTAGGGTGAGGGATTTTAGGAGGTGATTGATGGGATTGAGGTGGAGTTATGGTGGAGTGTGGGAAAGGATGAAAAATTTGAAAAGAGGGAGGAATGGTTCGGTTTCTGCTGACTGACCGTATCTGGTGCAACGTGTGTCCTCTCCGTGTCTCTAAAAATTCAGCTTTATAAACTGACGTTCAGAAATCTGAAATCCAAGCCTCGGTAACCCGGAGGTTACCCTCGAGATACCGGGGGTATCTTTTCCCCAGATTTTTTATCTGCCTTTGCTGCACTTCTTACTCAACCTTTCTGCTCAATTCTGACCTCAATTTGACTACCCTTTTATCCTCCAATTGTTGTTTCCGACTCAAAACCCAACCTACTTCACTAGAATCCGCAACGAGGTAAAAAAAACCTTTCCACGGGGTTTCAAGCCTAAGTTTGTGGTAGGATGAAAAAAAGCTCGTCCCTTCATCTGGCTACTTTTATTCAATCATAAACTACCTAAGGGATTGAAGAAATAGTTTTGAGTTTATAGTCGCCAGCTCGACTTTCTTCAGATCTCTGATCAATCAAGGGTTGGAGCCTTAACTCGCCAAACTTTCGCTCCAGAGGTTTGCACTTTCACAGAACCCTTTTGAGCCCTCTTCCTAGCACGTCTCTCCCTTTTAGCTTGCGTGCTAGGTCTGCCTCTGCGTCGAGATTTAGACCTTAAACTCAAGGACTCCACGCTTTCCACTTTCAGCTCGACTCGTTCACTACGCAACACGGAAGGACTAGCTTCCGTGAGCATCCTGTCGTGGTCCTTATCTTCTTTCTCTCTCAGCATTAATCTCATAAACTCTTGCTCAACAGTTTCTATGACAACCTCTCTATTCTCATGCCCCTCAATCTCCAAAATCTCTACCTTCCCTGTAGCATATGTCATCTTACAACTCTCCGGTCGGTTTTCTAGGGATTCTAGGATCTTAAAAGATACAGAGTCATTATTTATCCTAAGAGTGATCTCCCCCTTATTAAAATCCATAACCACCCTTCTCGTTGCTAAGAAAGGTCGTCCTAAGAGAACCGGGGCACTAGGATCTTCAGGTACATCTATGACCGTAAAGTCGATAGGATACGTGAACCCTCCTGCCTTAATTGTACACTTTCTAAGCAAACCTGCAGGCATGTCTCTGGTTCTGTCTACGAAGGTCATGGTCCTGGTTGAATTCATCACGACCGGAAGTTTTTTCTTTTGACAGAGGGAAAAAGAAAGAATATTGCAACTCGAGCCAGAGTCGCAGAGACCTAATCCTACGGATATTCCATTAATGTAAATTGGGAGTCCGAACGTGCCAGGGTCTCCTAACTTCACCACGGTGTGCAGTCCAGGTAATTCTCGTGCTCGAAAAACATCGTGTGTCGGGATCCTCTTCGGATCGTCGTAATCGTGAATCAAGATGATATATCAATTAATTGGCAAGGAAACTCACCCGACGATACGTGATGTACTCCTTCAGTCATCCTCGTGCTCTTGCTTGATTGCTTTCTCCTTTTCTCCAACCGCTTCTTTATAGTCTCATAATGCTCTCGTGCTTCAGTTCCGGGATACATGGAAATTGGTGTGATGTTCAAGATTGTTCTAGGCATATTGTTCGACTTGTGTGTGCTTTTTCAACTCTGAATCGATCAGAATTTTGAAGTGTTCTGATCAATCTGCAAAAAGACAAAATAAAACAAAGAAAAGGTTAGCAACTTCTGCTTCAGCTGGGTGAGATCCCAACTATTTCGGACCTACTAACTAAAATCAACAGGGAATAACACTGAATAACGGGAACTATTCAGAAATCGATTTTCCAGGCCTCGGTAACTCGCAGGTTACCTTCGGGATACCGGCCCTGAATTTTCTAATTCTGGCAGTTTAACATGTGCAGGATTGATTCTGAACGACTCAAGACTCAAAATAAAATAAAATAAAATAAAAAACGACTTCTTAATTAGAATTAAAACGTTTATATTTATAAATTGGCCATTGTCCCCGGCAACGGCGCCAAAAATCTTGATCGCGTGTAAGTTACTATCGTCGATATTGCTAGCAAGAATACTAGGTACATCGTAGTCTAGTAAATGCGAGTCAAGGTCGATCCCACAGAGACAATGCAACCTATACATATAAACAATTCTAACCTAATTAAGAAGCAACATATAGGCGGTCATTGACCAACAATAATATAAAAGAAAACAAACATGGTATACCTCTCCCTCTCTTCACCGATCTACTAACTTGGATTAGCTAATCGTTATGTTTACTTCCCCACATAATTTCCTTAGATTAATCGCGAGCTTTTAATGATTATTATCATATTTATCAGCTACGGGTGCAATTCCTACTCCTATCTACTCCGACAGTGACAGTAGACAATCTATACGTAAGCTACCCTCCTTAATTGGTCCGTAATAGCCCATACGCATAAAGAACTAGAACTGCTGATATTGAGCGTTACCTCATACCGCTAACCCGCCTAGACAACTATCGACATTGACCAGCACATTCCTAGGGTCCATCAAGAATATGTCCTAATTAACACTTCACTTGCGGTCCTTCATGTTAATTTACGAATTACGAATACTAGATTGGTCAGACCTATTACTCGTTTTAATTATTTCTGCCGATCAACATAGGTGTAGTGAATCCCAGTTTAGGTTTTCTAAAATATGCCGCGGTAAACCGGTACAGAACGCCGGTTTACCGGAGGCAGCTTTTCCTAATTTCTGGATCTACATTGCTCAATACGATTAAAATAAGTAAATTATGGGGTTGTTAAACATGCAGATTAACTAAAACACATAAATACGAACAGATCTACCATATTGAAGACAATAAAGGAACATTCAAAGCTTCATACCTTCAACAATGGAGATCTAGCTCGATCTACTCAAGCTAGAGATGATGGAAGAAGGGAGGAAACCAAAAACAACTCTCCAAAGCTCAAGAAAACTTTATTGCATAATAATATATATTGTATTTGTAATACCAATCAAAAGTTATACAATAATCTGTAATTGCGGCCTTATATAGATACAATGACCGACTTAAGACTCTCTAAAACCCTAGCCGACTTAGACAATGCGGCAGAATGAATTTCGTGTTGAATAAGTCACCGGTTTACCGGGCCTAACCCTCGGGTTACCGGGCTTTCTATTCTTCTTTTTCTTCAGCAGGCTTCTTCTTGGACTTCAATCACTCAGCCCAATGTATTCCTTTTGGTCCGGATCCGTTCTTCAATGCTCCAGATTCGACACATCCTATAAAATACACAAAACGAGACAAAACAGTACCAAAACATCAGGAAAATAACATAGATGCAGAATTACGATCCTGGAAACACTCACATAGCATTTAACATATATTTTAAGCAATAACGAGCCTATATATCCTCTCTTGAGCAGAATTCGGGGTGAATATAGGTATAATTATTGGTACCATTTTGAGTGTCATCAGTACCCGGAGCGGCACCAGTTGCTAAGGCACCCTATAGAATAGCACCGGCTGAATTGAAAGAGTTGAAAGCTCAACTTAAGGATATGCATGAAAGGAATATAATTCAGCCTAGTACTTTGCCTTGGGGAGCCTCAGTGTTGTTTGTTAAGAAGAAGGATGGTAGCATGAGAATGTGTATAGACTAAATTGCTCTCTCTGGAATTTTCTGCATATTTCTGTGGTGCTGTGCTATTTGTTTCTTTTGCAGATCAGGTGCAAAATCAGACTGATCTGGATGATAGCCTGGGCTTTACATTATTTTCTCTTAACAGATCCCATTACCACAGTGGATATGTCTTCATTCTGGTTTTGTAATAGGGATTTGATAGTCTGGAGTTACAATAGGTTCTCCTCTAGGTTGTTTGGATACTTGATTTTCATTTTTGCATTCCTAGAGGATTTTATTCCAACACATGGGGGGTCATACTCTTTCCTTAGTATCCGGATTTTCCCACATTGGGTTTGACGGACTAAGGTTTTAAGGAGGTGACGAACATGTGTTGATGACGCAATTTTTTCGGTGGTGTCGAGAGATGACATTGTAAAACTTCAGCTTTTCTTTTAATAATATCTAAGTTTTACAACAACAACAAAAAAAAACCTCACTATCAAGAATAAGTAGCCCTTACCAAGGATTGATGATTTGTTTAATCAGTTGCAAGGCAAGAGAGTGTTCTCTATGATTGATCTTAGGTCCGGTTATCACCAACTGAAGATCAAGGTAGCAGATATACCAAAGACGGCTTTCAGTACGAGGTATGGACACTATGAGTTCTTAGTCATGCCTTTTGGACTCACTAATGCTCCATCTGCATTTATGGATTTAATGAAGCATGTTTTCATGCCATACTTGGACAAGTTTGTGATAGTGTTCATAGATGATATCCTAGTATACTCAAAGGATGAGAAAGAACATGAAGAACACCTAAGGATAGTGTTGGATACATTGAAGAAGAACCAGTTGTATGCTAAGTTCTCAAAGTGTGACTTTTGGTTGGATCAAGTTAGTTTCTTGGGTCATGTCATTTCTGGAGATGGCATTAAGGTCGATCCGGCAAAGATTGAAGCAGTTGAGAAGTGGTCCAGACCGACTACAGTTTCAGGGGTTAGAAGTTTTCTCGGTTTGGCTGGCTATTATAGGAAGTTTGTACAAGACTTCTCAAAGATAGCTACACCACTTACCCGGCTCACTCAAAATAATGTGAAGTTCGAGTGGACCAGTGAGTGTGAAGATGCCTTCCAGACATTGAAGGAGAAGTTGACTACAGCCCCAGTTTTGGCAGTTCCGGAGATCTTTGATAATTATGACGTGTGTACTGATGCTTCGGGACAAGGGTTAGATTGTGTGTTGATGCAAGGAGGAAAAGTCATTGCCTAAGCATCCAGACAGTTGAAAGTGCATGAAAAGAATTACCCAACACATGATCTAGAGTTGGCAGCGGTAGTGTTTTCCCTAAAGATTTGGAGGCACTACTTGTATGGAATTAAGGCTAGGATCTTCACCGGTCATAAGAGTTTGAAGTACTTCTTCACTCAAGAAAATCTGAATATGAGGCAAAGGAGATGGCTAGAGTTCGTAAAGGATTACGATTTGGATATTCAGTACAATCCTGGTAAAGCGAATATAGTGGCCGATGCTTTGAGCAGAAAACCAGTGTTTGCAGTTTCAAGCGTCGAAGTTATGGCAGAGAAGCTAGATGGGCTGAAAATCCGGGGTTTCGATCAGATTGAAGATAGACAGTTGTGGCGCTGTTGTTAGCAAGATCCGAGTTGATGGATGATATACGGGAAAAGCAAGATGAAGATCCAGTTTTGGTTGATTTGAAGCGAGTTGCAAGAGAAAAGCCTACAGTGGGATATGTTTTAGACAAGAATGGGAACCTTGGTACCAGGATCGGTTATGTGTGCCTAATGTCGGTGATCTAAGGCAAAGAGTTATGGAAGAGGCACATAGGATTGCTTTTGCAGTTCATCCAGGAGCTACTAAAATGTAAAGAGACTTAAAAGAAAAGTTTTTGCGGCCCTCGATGAAAGTGGAAATAGCTATGTTCGTAGCGGAATGTGACATTTGTCAAAAAGTTAAAGCAGAGCATAGAAAACCAGGAGGAATGCTTAAGCCTTGGATATCCCTGAATGGAAATAGGATAAGATCACGATGGATTTCATCACTGGATTACCTAAGACAAGAGGCGGACATGATGCGATTTGGGTGATCGTGGATAGATTGACCAAATCTGCTCATTTCTTACCGTTTAAGGTTGATATGCCCTTGAAGAAGATGACCACACTATACTTGGATAACATAGTGAAGTTACACGGAGTCTCTATCTCAATAGTCTCGGATCGAGATAGTCGGTTCATTAGTCGGTTTTGGAAAGGTTTGCAGCAAGCTTTTGGTACGAGGTTGGATTTGAGTACGGCCTTTCATCCTCAAAAAGATGGACAATCTGAGAGAACCATCCAAACACTTGAAGATATGCTAAGAGCTTGTGTTTTGGAAGTAGGCGGATCATGGGATGATTACCTACCTGTAGCGGAGTTTTCCTACAACAACAGTTACCATGCAAGTATAGGCATGCCACCGTTTGAAGCTTTGTACGGAAGAAGATGTAGAACGCTGTTGTTTTGGGATGAAGTCGGGGAAAGCCAAGTCACCGGGCCGGAATTGGTTGAACAGGATAAAGAAATATTTTAGTCGGTTAAGAAGAATCTGAAGGCAGCTCAAGATAGACAGAAGGTTGGGCAGATGTTAGAAGAAGACCTCTTGAGTTTGAAGTCGGTGAAAGAGTTTACCTACGAGCTTCACCAATGAAAGGAGTTAAACATTTTGGACAAAAGGGAAAGCTAAGTCCAAGGTATGTTGGACCGTTTGAAATTCTGGAAAGAGTTGGACCGTTTGAAATTTCAGAAATTCTGAAATTCTGGAAAGAGTTTACCTACGAGCTTACCGGAATCAATGTCAAGAGTCCACAGCGTATTTCATGTTTCAATGTTAAAGAAATGCTTGACAAAGACTGATGTTGAAACTACGGTTGACCCGAAAGTTCTTCAAGATAATCTAGCTTATAATGAGAGACAGATCAGAATTCTGGACCGGAAGGAAAAGATGGTTAAGAGACGGTTGATTCCCTTAGTTTTGGTACAATGGAGCAATTATTCACCGGATGAAGCTACTTGGGAAGTTGAGGATGATATGATCAGCGAGTTTCTAGATTTTATGGACTTACTAGGTACGTACTAGTTTCGAGGACGAAACTCCTTTTAAGGGGGAAGGAATGTAATATTCCGATTTTTGGGAAAGGGCAGACGTATCATTTTGCGAAAATGAAATATTGGGTTTAGTTCCTTTTATTCAGAGTTTAAGTATTTTATTAAATATATGTATACTAGCAAAAAACCCGTGCCATGCACGGGATGGTGTAAAACTTATAAATGATTTTTGTATATTGTAAATGTATACATTAAACAAAATGTTTTGATTTATTATCAAGAAAGACATTTAATACATTGTATGTAGTCATTACGATTTTATGTTCGAATACGACACGCCTTTGAATTACGTGTTATTTCTTACATCCCGTTTGCATTTCATGTTGTGTATACAACATAATTTCACTATACTGTGTATTATGCCTTTGCATTACGTGTTATTTCATGTTGTATATAAAAACGCTTCAAGTTCAACACGCTTTCAAATTAAATTATTGATTGGAAAAAATTATAAAAAAGAATGAATGTTCAAGAATGACATTTCTCTTTAACCAAAATAAAACAATAAAACAAAGGCATTTCCTTGACATGTTTTTTTAAATAGCAAGGTATGTGTTATTCCGTAAGCGTCAATCCAAACACAATCGAAAATCATTATAATCGCCACAATGACATATCGTAAGGGCAAAACACCTAATGTTTCAACACATTCATACTAAAATATAACAAAATGAAAGAATATGTTACAAAACATCTCAACATGCTATATTGCACTTCACCAATAATTAGTCTACTACACTCTTGCTCATATGAAACATGAAGTAGTAAATCTTATATAAAAGAAACTATTAAAGTCATACTTGTCCTTTTCTTCTAGAAGGTGATATATTTGTTGAACCTGAGGAAGAACATCATGCAATAAAATTTAATACAATAAAATTCTGAGTTATGCAGAAAATATCAATAAAACATGAAAAAATGACAAAACAAAGCATGAAAGTACACGTGTTATAAGCTAAAATGAATGTAACCAATCAAATCGTATAATAACAATGACGTTTTCAACAAAACGAATATTGTTCCAATTTTTTTTCCCAAAAATTAATGGGAATAAATAATATGTTTTATTAAAAATATTACTCCTACAATTCGGCACCACATTTATTGGAGCAATTTTGGTATTGTGTAATTAATGTGGTGGTGAAGGAAAAAAAAACCCACATGTAAAAAAAAGAATTTGAGTTGGAGGATATTATGTATTTAATGAAAATCATTTAAAAATACAAAAACAAAAATCATCAAAATCTTTGGTTAATTATTGTTATAAAATATGAAAATCAATTAAAATCTTTGATTTATTATTGATTATTAAATAAAAATCCGTAAATAGATATACAAAAAAGAAAAAAACAAAAATAATTTGTTAATTATTGATATTAAAAATACAATAACGAAATATCAATTAAAATTTTTGATTCATTATTAATTAAATCAATTAAAACCTATATTACATAAAACCAAAAATGAAAATGAAAATCAATGAAAAATACAAAAAAGAAAATTAATTAAAAATAGAAAAAATGAATCATCAAAATATTTGATTGAGTATTGATTATTAAATTAGAAACACTAAATAAAACATAAAAATTGTCAAATTAAAAACTTATATTAAATAAAACCGAAAATGAAAAACGAAAATAAAAGGTAATTGAAAAATACAAAAAAAATATAATCAATTAAAAATAAATGAATCAAAGTGGACATCAAATCATTTAGATTAATTAAACAAATCTAAGGAGATGTGAAAATCACGCACCGGCAAAATATTGTTTCATTGATTTTATTCGAACACAAGGTGTTTTTTTCTCGAACCCCTCACGTTCATCTACCACCATCTGCCCAAAATGCCTGAATCTCTGTAAAATGGACAACAAAAAAACCTTCAATAACATGTTAAAATTCCCTATTGGCATATTTTAAAAAATAATAAACTCACATCGGTTGAAAGGAATTTAAAGAATTCAATTAAATGTAGAGAATAAAAACGATGACCGTGGAACCAAAAATCCAAAATGAAAAGGCGAAGGAAATCATACCGAAAGTCCTGTTCAATCTCCACTCAGATATAAAATGTCCAGGGATGGAGATGATTAATGTGGTGATAATTGTTGTAGGAGTTGAAATTTGTTCATAAAAAACCCACGCCTAAAAAAAGAATTTGAGTTGGATATTATGCTGGCAACCTTTTTCAATTTAAATTAAAAAATAAAAAAGCCACCACGAAAATTACACATACAATTTGGCATCACATTTATTGGAGCAATTTCGATATTGTGTAATTAATGTGGTGGTGAAGGAAAAAAAACCCACATTTAAAAAACGAATTTGTGTTGGACGATATTATGTATTTAATGAAAATCAATTAAAAATACAAAAACAAAAAACATCAAAATCCTTGGTTAATTATTGTAATGAAAAAACACGAAAATCAATAAAAATATTTGATTTATTATTGATTATTAAATTATAAAACGTAAATAAAAATACAAAAATGAAAGCCATCAAAATGCTTGGTTAATTATTGATTCTAAAAATACAAAAATGAAATATCAATTAAATTTTTTGAATGATAATTAATTAAATGAATTAAAACTGATAATAAATAAAACAAAAAATTAAAATCAATGAAAATTAAAAAAAATTAAAAATAAAAAAAATAATAAATCATCAAAATATTTGTTTGAGTATTGGTTATTAAATTAAAAACAGTAAATAAAACATAAAAATCATCAAATTGAAAACTAATAATACATAAAACCGAAAATGAAAAACAAAAACAAAAAATAATTGAAAAATACGAAAAATATAATCAATTAAAAATAAATGAATCAAAAGAGACATCAAATCATTTAGATTAATTAAACAAATCTAAGAAGATGTGAAAATTATGCACCTTCAACCATAGTGTCAAAATATCGTTTCCTTGATTTTATTCAACGCGGAGTCTGCTTTTCTCGAACCCTTCACATCCATCCACCACCAACTGCCCCAAATGCCAGATACTGTGTAAAATTGACAACAAAAAAACATTCAATAACATGTTAAAATTCCCTACTGCATATTTAAAAAAATAATAAACACCGGTTGAAAGGTATTTAAAGAATTCTATTCAATGTAGAGATTAAAAACGATGACCGTGAAACCAAAAAGCCAAAATTAAAAGACGAACGAAATCATACCGCAAGTCCTGTGCAATCTCCACTCACATATGAAATGTCTTGGGATGAAGATGATCAATGATAATTATTGTAGGAGTGGAAAAAAAAAAACCAAATGTAAAAAAAATGAATTTGAGTTGGATGATATGTTGTCAATCTTTTTCTATTTATAAATAAAAAAACCACCACGAAAATTACTCCTATAATTTGGCACAACACTTATTGAATTTTTTTTGGTATGTGTAATTAATGTGCTGGGAAGGAAAAAAATTGAGTTGGATGATATTCTATATTTAATGAAAATCAATTAAAAATACAAAAAAACAAAAATCATCCAAATCTTTGGTTAATTATTGTTATAAAATACGAAAATCAATTAAAATCATTGATTGATTATTAAATTATAAAAAATAAACTGAAAATAAATTAAAAACCGTAAATAAAAATTAAATACAGAAATCATCAAAATACTTTAATTATTGATTTTAAATATACAAAAGCGAAATATCAATTTTTTTAGGAAGAAAAAAAACCACCACGTAAAATAACAAATAAAAAATACTCCTACAAAATATCAATTTTTTTAGGAAGAAAAATTCCACCACGAAAAATAAAAAAATAAAAAATACTCCTACAATTTGACACCACATTTATTGGAGCAATTTTGGTATTGTGTAAAATGTGGGCTTAAAGGAAAAAAACAAAAAAAATAATTTGAATTAAATGATATTATGTATTTAATGTGGCGAATATTGTGTAATTAATGTGGTGGTAAATGAGGGAAAAACTAAAAAAAAAAAGGAATTTGAATTGGATGATATCCTGTATTTAATGTGGTGATTTTTTTTTAAACGGAGCCAACAGGGTTTGGAGCGGGTAATTACCGAGTTTGGGTCAAATCAATTTTAAATCCCTTCCCTTTTATATATTAGTATAGATAATTCGAGATTTATATATATGTATTAAGGAAAATATGCTTTTTTAAGGGTAATTAAGGAAATATGTTATTTTGGGGAAAAAGCTTATTTAAGGAAAAATAATTTCCATTATAAGTAAACCTATTGCAAAATCAGAATTTCTTCTTCTACGAGAATTGAGAGCACATAAGAGTAAGGAGAAGAGGCCAAGAGACTTTTCTTGATTTCTGAAGCTATCTTGAATCGTTTTCAGTTTCGAGAGAAGCATCGGAATCGTTGTAAGGAGGGCATCGTTTCAACCCAAGAAATTTGAAGCTTTGGCTAAGGTATGAATTTCGCCCTAAGGGCTGTTCTTGATCATTCATGATCTTCCTTGGTTCGTTAGATTCTAGTTTGATCGTTTTAGAAGCCGTTGGTCGATTCTAAATTATTTTTGGGATTGATCATATAGGTTTCTGTGAGGGGAAGGATCGTTTGCTGCTGTTTTTCTGAGTTTTGGATTGAAATTAGCTTGCTTAAAAGGTAAGAGGATCTTCCTACAAGTTAATTTATGGTTTATTAGGTTTTATGTTAAGATTTGATATGATTTTATGTTAGAAATTATACCTTCGTGTTGCCAAAGTATTTAGGGTTGTTATGGTAGATAAAAGTCATCTTTTTCTGCTATTTTCTGAGTATTTTGATGTTGAACATGTTTGGATTTGAGTAGAGATCGAAAAAGTGCATAAAAACGTGTTTAGAGATGTTTTGTGTGCACATTGACTAGCTGTGTGCGCATATTTTTAAGGCTGAATGTGGACAATTTCTGGAGTGTGCGCACATTCCCCTAGAATGTGCATACACTGGCCGGGCTGAATGTAAATTTTCGCCCAACATTGCCCCTGTTTTGATAAATAAGTTATTTTAAGCTATGTTTGGGGATTTTAAAACGTTGTTTCACGATCTAATAACATTAAATAACTGTAAACAAGCCTCGATTGAGTTTCTGATGCGTTTTGTTCCGGCACCGGACGTACTCTTAAAGGGAGTTGAAGTTCGGGACCGTCGGAAAGGCATGAAAGGGCTTGTGCTTTGATGAATTAGAGTTCATCAATGTATGTGTACTTGATAGAATGTGATGTCTAGCTGTTTAAGTGAGGGAGTAGAGTCGTTAAGGTGAGCTTTACTTTGAAAACACATAGGTGGCTAGTTAATAACCAATAATAATTACATACGTGCTAAAACGTCACTTATTCTCGGTTAGGCACTGATTCATATCGGCGATGTGATACGTTCGATGCGCGAACAACAACGCTGGCCTTTATAAACGGTGAATGGGCAGTGGAGGAAATTCGCCGAACATATATGCATACCGGGGAGATCCCGAGACTATATGTGCTACTCACCGTAGTTGGCAAGTACATCTCGTGGTGGAATTTTCACCATGCATAGTGTCCTTGAGTAATGATGTAACCAAGATAAGCTAAGCTAGAAACGTATAGTCATGAAATGTCGATGGGCATGGATTGAACCCTAGATTGAGTCGGTCTCATTAAGATGATTATTATAATAAAACCATTTAATTATAAACCTTAATTCAATTGTAGCTTCTACTTCTTACTTTGTACAATGTACTTAACTCAAATGCATATTTATTTATGTGTTTGGGGGAGAGAAGACGAACAGGTAAATCTGGAGTTAGAGGAGGACTTTGATGACGACGTTTAAGGACGCCGAAGTTGAAAAGTTCGTTTATTCATGTTTTTATTCATTATATTAGACTTGGAGTTTTGTTGGAGACCTTGTAATTTCTTTTAGTTTACGTTTGGAGGTTTTTCGTACGTTTGGTTTTCGTTTGATTTCTTTTCCAAATGTAATAAATGTTACATTTCTACCTTTAGATATTGAGTTTCTATTCTTGGTTGTTTGGAAAAAAAATTACCCGAGTCTTTTTGCTTCCGTTTTGCTTAACTCGATACGAAGTAGTAGAGGCTTACGTATAAAGTGAAATTTATTTTATTTTATACTTGCCGAACGTTCCTTTTCCGGATAAGGACTCGGTGTCCGGGAACGGGGCGTTACAACAATGTTATGCACATTATTAAAAGTGAAACAAGTATGACACGGTGCAGCAGGACTAGGGGTGTACAAAGAAATTAAAAAACCGGACTGACTGATTGAATTGGACCAAATCGGATTGAAAATCATAAACCGTGGTTTTTCTATTGATTAATTTTTTTATTGGACAAAAACCGAACCATGAAAACAGTCCAATTTTCGGTATTTTTTGGAAAAATCAGTAATAACCGAACCGAACCAGCTAAAATCTTATATTTATTAAAAATGATATATATACATACATTATATATATTCAATATTTTTTAATCCCGATATATAAGCACTACATGCCCCAAACCCTAAGCTCCAGCCTCCAAAATATCTGTTGCTCTCCATGTTCACTTGATTTTCTCCAAATCTTTCCACTCTTCCACTACATTAACTTAACGAAGCTGAACTTTCAACTTTCCCCAACTCCCTTCAGCCTTCAGTCATCCTTCATGAAAGAAAAAAAGAAACTGCCACCAAACCATGACACCACCACTAGCCTCCATCGTCAATCAATGTTAATGTCTTTTTCATGTTGGTTAAAAACAATTTGTGCAACGGTGTGATATCTTTGAAGTCAGAGGAAAAAAGCTACAAAATTATCAACATATCATTTCGATTTGGCGATTTATTGTTTGGTGTGTTTGGTTGTTTGGTGTATTCATTACTTTGATTATGCATAAATCTTGCTAATTTAAAGTCTTCATTTTCAAGGAATTGAACAAAATAAAACTTTTTGCTTAGATAAAACTAAAGCACAGTTTAAAAACCGAAACCGGGAAAAACCAGACTGGATTGTTGGGTCGGTTTCATAGTTGAGTTCAGTCCAATTTGGTTCTGAAAATTGCATAAACGTCCAAACAATTCGGTTTGAAATTTTATGAAAAATCGACCGGATCGAACTATGTACACCCCTAAGCAGGACCTTAATTATATCTATATAAATCATTAATTATCATTTTTATAATGATCCTATATTAACACTCTTTTATATAATATTATATACTAATCTCAAGTCTATTTATCTCTTATATATTATATTATACATTTGTAGTGTGTGTGTATATATATATATATATATATATATATATATATATATATATATATATATATATATATATATATATATATATCTTTAACAACCCGTGCAATGCACGGGATAGATAAAATTAAGAAAATCGAAGATTAAAGATTGACGAACACCAAAGAAATGAACATCAAAATTATAATGTGGATAATGTAATTATTTATGTGTTAAATAATTATAAATAATTATAAATAATAACTTAGTTTTCTTATTGGATAAATAAGAAATTTGTTTTCCTATTGGATAAATGTTTTTATTTTCCAAAAAGGAAAAGAATGTTAAAGATTTACCCAACAGAAGAGAAGCCGTGATCTTCCGGATTGTATCTCCAAGCGACGAATGGTGGAGGTTTTAAGCATATTCTAGGAGGTTTTACTATAAGGATCGACGTCTATCAGTCGTCGCTTGGAGATACAATCCGAAAGATTACGGCATCTCTTCTGTTGGGTAAATCTTTAACTTTCTTGTAGTAATATTAATTAATCATGTGAAATAAATCGTGGTAAAATCGAATTTAATTCGTAGCTTCCGTTGTGCATGATCAAACTCGATCGGTGCTGTGAATCAGATTTGATGATCCAATTATGGACTGGGTCTAGATTCGGGTTTCTATATATCCGGCATGTGGTATCAGAGACAAGTTAAAGCGATTTTGCGATCTTGATTACACAATTAATTAATAAGGAGTGGAATTGAATAAATTGCATCTTTTATACGTTTATTATATATATGCGTGGTTGAATGTTCTTGGTTGACGAGATGGATTTGGGTTGGTATGTCTGTATATTGTAAATCCAAATAAATATGTCTATTTTCCAAGAGGAGGCGGTTGGCGCGAACCGGGTTATTGTTTCGTAAATGCTGGTTTGTGGTTTAATTAAAATGGGCCCAAATGCTGCTGATGTGGCGTTTCGGAGACTCGCTAATGTTTATCTTATTTTTATTTTATTTTATGTACATAACTATTATAAAAACCCGTGCGATGCACGGCATTGTATAACTTTTAAAACGATCGTTAATATGTATTAATTTTAGAGGTATAAATGTGTATTTTGAACAAACAAAAGTCATTATAAAGATTAAAGAGACGTGAGATTTCTAAATTTTACATTTGAATCGTAAGAAATATAGCAAATCGACATTTTTACACTATTATATTCAGCGTCAACACATGAAATTATAAGTAAAATTTCTAATCTAAAGATAATTTACAGCTCGATTACCAAACTTGATTTGTTCCGTTTCATATGTCTCATGATACCTTGGTTACCCTTGGTAGGAAAACCCGTGCAATGCACATGATGATGTAATTTAAGATTTCAAAATGAGTACCAAATATAAAATGACTACACATCATGTTCAAAGAAAATGCATTGTTTCAAGTTGAAATCATAGTGATTTAAAAAGAGAGATGGTGCATTGTATGTACACATATGATCATTACATTTAATTCAAAGTAGCGAATCAAATATTTCAGTCATACGCTTCCAAGTTGTCAAACTCTTTATTTTCTTTATGCTTGAATTGTGCTTTATCACACATTCAATACAGAAATATCCACAATTTTGTAACGTCATTCTCCTCACAGTTACTGCCATCACAACAGTCAAGACATTACTTTTCTGTTCAACCATCATTGGCTAATCTTTCAGCTCTGCGAACTCAATAGTTTAACAGCTACCCTTTACTTCCCTATTTGCCCAAGTATGGTTCGGCTCGTGTGAGAGATCAGAGGCCCAAATACTGAAAGAGAGGTAAACATGGTGTTCTCTTTTCTCAGCAAGCCTTAGATACAGCTGGCCATAAAGTGACAATAATCTACCCCAGTTCAAGTCTAAGTATATGACTGCAGAAGAGATAGAGAACATTTTCAAGATTCAGCACACTACAACGCATTGCAATGATTCATATATAGATGATAATCACCACCAAGCCCGTCTTGGGAAGAATAGAACTGAATCTGGTTCAAGTTTTTGCTTCTGCCCATCCCTCCCTAGGGATGCATCTTCTAGGTCCCATAATAGTACCGAATCTCAGCCTCATCTTCAGGTATATGCTCTTGGAAGGTTGTCCTTTTCTTCCATTCAAAGGGCTTATTCTCTTCTTGAAGTTGATCCTCATGCATCATCTTGCAGCGATGGAATCGGAGAACAGAAAACTTGCGAGAAACCTTTGGACCAAGAACCTCTATTTGCTGCTATAATTATGATTGGGGATGGCCTTTCACTTCTTCTTAAAGTCGACGATATTGACAGGCTTTTGCAGTTCAGTCAGCCCAAAGATGGCGGTGCTCAGCTCAGGTGGAATCGGCTTGTCCTCTTAGAAGGCTTGGCAGCCTCCCTTCATCTTGTTGATCCACTTGGAAAGTATGTTGGTGTTGTTAGCTTAGCTCCCTTCTGCGATTAGTTTCACTTCCTAAAGTAAGGAAACTTATTTCAAGGTTTATTCAGCTTCTCTTTTCTAGAGGCGAGCTTTCTCGAATAGTAAGCATGGTTGTTTTCTATCATTTAAGATTTTTGTTTGGTGGCCTTCCCTCTGACCCAGAAGAAGTAGAGACCTTAACGACTCTGACAAAAGCAGTGTCACAGTGTGCTAGTGGAATGGATCTTAATTCAGTAAGCATTTGTCTTGCAGCTGTTGTGTGTTAGTCAGAACAGCCACCTGTCCGACCACTTTCAAGTCCTGTCGGAGACGGGGTCTGAGTTGTCTTAAAATCTGTTCTTGAAAGGGCAACACAATTGTTAACTAATAATCAGGTTTCTGGAAATTACAGCATACCAAACCCTTCTCTTTGGCAGGCTTCTTTTGATGCCTTCTTCACTCTTCTGACTAAATATTGCTCGAGTAAATATGATAGTATAGTTGAATCAATAGTCATGCAGACCTGCCAAATACAGAGTTATCGACCCACATTGGCATCCTTGCATGAGTTGACATAAAAAGAAAATTTCTCAAACCTCAAAAAAAAATATAGATGGCCTCCTGGTTCAAATGAAATTCCATTCCATAATCATCAACATCATTAAAATACCCTTTTTCTTAACACCAGTAAAGATCCTAATGAAGTTAAGAAGATCCATTCTAAAAAAAAGACCTTTGGTATCAAAAACTACAATATTACTTTCAAAAGAAAATTAAAAAGAACTAACCTTAAAATAAAATAAAAACTATTGTGGTCTGCACACCAATCCATGACCTAAAAAAGAAAGATTCAATAGTTAGTTATTCACAAATTCTCATCGTAGAACACAAAAATTGTAGAACCACAACCGCATGCTTCTTTGTCCGTGTGCTTTAAAAATGAAATCGTGTTGTATAGGAAGTCAGAGTGTTGAAGAACAGTGGCAGAGATCGTGGAAATGAGTTCAAATCATGTTGTAACTGAAGTCGGAGTCTTGATATCCAGTATGAACATGTGTGGTACCACCAATGCAACTTGAAACATACCTCATTCCCAAACATAAATATTAATCAGTTGATGATGAAGAGTAAACAACCAAACCCAAAAATAATAATAATTTGAAGATTTGTGTTGCTCCAACTACTATTGGAACAATACAAAAAGTAAAAGGAGTTGACACAACTCAACTCAGATAGACCTTTTGGAGCAAAACAAATGAAAATGGCAAACATAATTTTGCTAAATAAGCTAACTTTTAATTCTTTTCAGAAAATAAATAACAAACACAATAGTAAATCCCCAAAACCTAATTTCAACTAAACAAACAGATTTTATCATAAAAAAAAACTAAACAAACAAATTAATCAACAAAAACACCTTTAATCAACCAGATTCATCCAAAACTCTTAACACCCAAATCCATAAAAAGTATGTCCCTGCCTTTTCAGAGCATAAACCACATCCATAGCAGTAACAGTTTTACGGCGATAATTGAAAGTCCATGCACAGTCGGTCCCAGCCAAACCGCAGCCGTGAAACCTATATGTTTAAGAATCAATTATGAATTGAAGCACCATGTAGCAAGAATGCAAAATTTGGGTTCACGGGGGTAATGAACCGAAAAAACACAATATAAAAAAAAAACTTCAAATGTAGAAATCTTTAACTGAATCTTTTCTTTTATGAATTACCTTGAATTTCTTTAGAAATTGCCCTCTGATTTGATTCTCTGGGTCTTTCCATTTGTGGTTTCTTTGACTTGAATCTTCGATTCAGCAAATCTCATTCTTTCTATAAAGTTGCTTTAGATTGAAAGCTCTTCGATTTATTCACCCTTGATTGAAATCTTAACTTCGTCGATTCTTCTTCGTCATTTGAATCTCCTAATGAGGGGATAAATTCACCCATTCTCTGCTTCCCTGCCGTTGAATGCAACCATTTCTCATTTGGTTTGGGGGAGGGGAACAGTAAGGAGAATGAGATACGGAAGACATCGGAATGAGGCTAGGGTCGGTGAGAGCGCGTTCCATTTGTCACAGAGAGACGTGGGTGGCCGGTTTCAAGGGAATCGAGGGAGTAGTGAGTGGTTTAAAGGAGTTCCCAGCATAAATGAGAGAGAAGCCGGGTCGAAAGTGTTGGAATAGTGTCCTAAACCCAATCGGGTTGGACCGGATCCGACCGGGTCGGATCATTTCTACTATTTCTTTATGTTTATACATATATTAAATGAAACTTTTCTTTGTCATATATATGTTCTTTTAAAAACCATTTATGAATTGTTATATGATAACGTCCCAGATTAAACCGTGATAGAAACCACGATAGCGATTATGGTTGATGAGATCTCTAATCACTTTAATAAGTTTGATACTTAAATGTCTACTCTAGGTGATGTATCTTAATTAAACGAGGCGTTGATAGTATAAAAACAGCAGATTGTAGCGTATTAGATGTCTTCCATCTTTAGAGCGGGGATAGATCTCGTCTATCGAAGTGTAGAGACACTTGGGGTATGCGTGGGCGTGTATTAGAGAATCGTCGTTAGGGATCGACCCACTTACACGGATAAGTGTCACACTATGTGACGGTTGTGTAATTATCCTTAAGACGAGTCTTCATGGCATCACGGTGTGGATTGTCACGCTTTGACACTATTGAGTTTCCACAACCACGGGGCGATCATGCGGTAGTGATTGGGTATGATCATCAAGCACGCGGAGTATACATGTTTGGTCGTCCGGGAATCGCGTATCCCATGATTGGGATCGAATATCCGAAATGGCCTTCTTATAAGGAATGTCTTACTCTCGTGAATCTTTTCAAAGTGGGAGTAAACGAGTTACTTCGAGAGGCATGATATCCAGGATTATAAGATACGATCGTTGATGTTTTGACACTTTCGACTAACGACCGTATGGATATTATTACAAATGATAGGATTGTAAGTTACACGATAATCGCTTTCACATGAAAGGTAGTAGTCATTGCATTTGACTCTTCCGATGATTAGAAGTCACGCGTGTGTTCTTTGACGCTATCCCGTGATCGTTAGTACGGAAGGCATTTTAAGTAATTTGCACTTTGTGTCTACGGCCAACATATTCGAAGCCTATCGGGTCACACACATATGAACATCTAGTCGGATTAAAATGTGGTTATAGTTGATAACCAAATAAGGAAAGAATTTATCTCGTCTTATAAAGGTTATAGTGGTTAATTAATATGGTGGTATTTATTTATTATGAATAAATTAAATACAAGATATTAATAATATTATATTAATTAAAGAATATTCGGATGCCAATTTATTGGCATATAGAAGCATAACTTATTGGTGTATAAGATACACTTGGATTGTCTGATTTAATTAATGATATTACCTATTATTAATATTAGATATTAATAAAATAAAATAATATATATATATATATATATTGATTTGGAAAAGCTGCTTAATTAAGCCACTTCCAAAATTTTGATTTTGAAAAGTGGCTGAGCTTAAACCAAAATCATTTAGGCTTTCCAAATATTTGATTTGGAATAAGCTGCGCCACTTCCAAATATTTGATTTGGAATAGAAGCTTAGCTTTTGCAAACTTCCAAAATTTTGATTTTGGAAAGTGGCGACTCAAGCCAAATTTGGTTTAGAAACTAAAAGCGTCCCTTTTGATTAGGAATCAAAAGGAAAAAAAAAAAGAGACATAATTTTAATTTTGATTTATTATTATAATAGTTCTAATTAATTAAAATTAAAATTAAAATCGTTTAAAATTAATCGTTAATTTTATTTCGATTAAAATCATTTAATTAATTAAATGTTAATTAGTTAATTGATTGGATAAAATTATTTAATAGATTAAATGTTAATTTATTAATTAAGACGCAAGTAGTTAAATTTTAATTTTATCTTTTTCATAAGATGTTATTGTATGGATTAGATATAGTTGATATAATATGATTATATGGACTCGATTGATCGTGGACTTTCGTTGATATAGGATAGATGTGAATGATTTAATTTTTCGTTGGTTTAAAAATTGTCCTAGGCCGTTATGAAGAACGCGTGACCTAGTTTATTTTCTGCATTTATCCCATTCCATAAGCTCCTCCCGTGTGCGGCGGTGTATTTATTTTATTAGATAGAATTAAATGTAACAAGAATGGAGCAGGAAGATGGAGACCAAAGAAAGAAGAATAAAGATCCCATTGGAGATGGCGCATTAAAGATCCTATTGGCGGTTGCATTACCTTTTGATTGTGACCCGCGGTTTACATCAGGTTTGTATTCGAAACCGCACTCTAGAAAAGTCCATGATCATACCGGTTACTTTACGCATTTATTTATTTTGTGCTTGTATTTATTTTATATGATACGATAGATGCATGACTAGCACGATCTAGATAAATGTGTAGGATGTATGTTTATAGAGATAGACATATTTATGATGAGACCATGATTAAAAATTAATTAAGTGAATTAATTTACATAAATACTTCCACCTCAAAAGAATCAAGTTGAAATTGCCTCCCATATTATAATGACGGTGAAGAGCTCTTGTTCGGATCCAACTCATCACCAAAGTAGGGGTTGACCTACCTCGGGTATATCATCATTATCGAGATATGATCGTATGAGATCTCACGAATATTGGGGTTATGACTTGACTAAGAATTCTCTCGCCACCACCAAAGCGGGTCGTTTGGATTTTAGAGGCAAGGGTTTGACTACTTCATAAGATGAAAATTGTCAAAGAGTTGACTAGTCAAACAACAAGAGTCGATATAGATCACGATTGACAAAGGGTTGTTGTCTACCTATTAGACTATTTTCGCCCACCACCCAAAGCGGGGTCGCGGTAGTTTAGTGGGATCTTGTCTACTAAAGAAATTAATAATTCTTGAAAGTCAATTGGAAGTAGTTGACTAGTGGGAGCAAAATCATAAACCAAAAGACCATTTTTGATTTTGCGTGTATAAACAACAACACTCATTTATTTTCATTTTTATGTTGTAGTTTTAGCAAACTTTATATTTATGTTTTATTCTCGATTAGTAAAACCAAATTATGACTGTTACCTTTTGAGAAACGTTCTCATATGTGGTTAAGTAATTTTAATCCTTTTAAAATGAGCAATGACACGAGAGATCCCGTTATAGTAGTTAGAGACAAGGAGGCTACATATTTGATGGAGTACTCCAAGGCTTTAATTATTAATGAAAGCGGAAGCTCATGATATGATTAAATCATTTGAAATAAGTTTCAACGAATTAGTTATATATTGGATACGATCCAAGATGATCATTCAGTCATACGATGACAATTAATTCAACGTTGGATAAGAATGACCACGTCTAATTTTGGAAAGGTTGTTTTCAAAATTGTAAGATTTAAGTATCGACTTAATTCTATCATTGCTTAAAGGTTAATTAAATAGTCAATGTTTTGAATACGATTCAAAAGGTTAAATAAACTATTTAATAAACTTTAGATTTTCTTTGCATGGCTCTTGTGATCTTTCTTAAGTCTTATGAAGACTACACTGAGAAATATTTACAAGTGCTTGAAGGATTAAAAAAAGGAAATTTAGGGCATGTGCTTAAATAGAGAACTTATTGAAGTCTCTATTCTAGGCAAGTGTGTTGAGATAAACCTATCTAAGTTCAGGTCAACTCTTAGATATATGATATCTTACGAGTGTGATTAAGCTAGAAAGGTTAATACAGATATGGAAGGTGAAGCAAACGTTGTAACACTTACCACATTCTGGATCTAGTAAACTGATAAGGGAACTAAACAAATGTTATTATGTTCCGGTTCTTATGAAGAACGTACTTTCAGTTATCCGTCAGGATTTAAGAGACATGTTCAATTGTAAAGAATAAATGTTGTTCCGATAAAGTTGGAAGGTCACTGAATCTAACATACTAGATTGATGTCACTATATAGTTGATATATGTGATGAGATCTCAACTAAATATTTGTATGGTTGTTATCCTTAATATTTGTGGTTGTTCTAGACATAGTCTCTCTGGAAGGAAAGCGTGTAACTAAACGTCATTCTGATGATGTTGAACCATATGATTAAGAATCATGTGGGTAATACGTATCTTATCTAAAGATGACTAAAATACCCTTTTATGAAAAGGTTATAAAATCTAGAAAGTTGTCCAAAGCCTAAACATACCGATGTTTGTTGGCTTGTGACAATTAATGCCACAAATAATTGTTTATTGATCTCTATGACTATTTTAGAAATAGTTGAATGTATTTATTGAAGTACGAAAATTCGAAAAGCCCGAAAAGTTCGAGCTAGTACGAATATGAGATTGGTGAGCTACTTTGGAATTAATCTTCAATTGGATTGAAGTAATTAATACCTGGAAGGTGTTTCAGAAGTCGTCGGAAAAGGAATAAGATTCTCCCATGAAGGATACCATCTTTGGGATACGCAATTAGATTGTGTTCCCAAAATGGAAACAACACTTTATATGATGAATGTGTGACGCAAGCCATGCGAAGTATCCCTTACCCGTTTCGGGATAGTGCCCTTATACTTAACCGAGTTCCGAAGAATAAAGGTTGAATAAAATTCCATATTAGATGTGGAAGAGGATAATGTCAAATCTATCTTAACCGATGATTTGAAGTTGTCATAGGCAAAGTCAGAAAGGCTTGGAGCCTAGTACGACATATGCAACTTTGTGGAATATCTTAGCAAGTACGCTGGATATTATTTACTTGTCCGCGGAGCAAAATGTTTGTCTCCAACCATGCTGTCTTCTAGAGGAAATGTTTCTTCCAAAAGAAACAGTGGGAGTAGGTTTAGATCTCAAAGGTAGTTTGAGAACCACAAAGATATATTCAACCACAGGAACGTGAGCAGACGCCGCATAGCAATGAGGTGTAAAACACCGCCAAAGCACACAAAAAGTTCTGTAAAGTCCAGATAACCTCAAACTGAAAGAGGTCGCAGTATGTTCATCTTGAAGAATGAATATCTCACGACTCATGAAAGAATGTTTGAAAGGCAAGATTGAGAGATATGGCCAGGAGCCATAATATCTGAATTAGATTCCATCAGTGACAACCAGGTAATGAACCTAGTCTGTCTCTCACCTAGAGGGAATGTCCCTGTAAGGCTGAGCCAGTTCTATTCAGACTATGCTTGTTATAACTTGATATCATGCTATATGATAGTGTTGAAGACGTTGGGCAGAAGGCTCGATGTTCATAGACGATGACATGATATGTAAGCCCACGAGATCCATTTATGGACTCAAACAAGTGTCTCTAGACGATTTCATTGTTTGATAATCAAAGGAGTTTGATTTAGTCAAAAGAAGAATATGCCCAATGTGCAAGATGGATAGTGGGAGTGTGTTGTGATTTTTGAGTAAGGTATTAGATATCTCTCTCAAGAATTGTCACCCCATGTCACAGTCAATTAATGTTTGGTAGTTCAAGGTCTTTACAAAAGCACTTGGATTAACAGTTCTTAGTTTAGAAATAAGAATCTATAGTGATAGATTTAACTGCTGATAGATTATAGTTTACCTATATAGATGTGATGCTAAAAGAGTTTAGCATAGATCGCGACAGGGATACTGCTGGCCAGTGTTCTCAAGATCTATCTATGTTAGGACGTTGGTCCTAAAGATAAGGTGAAAGATGATGCTTATGGAAGGTTTCCTTCGCTACGGCGATAGGAACCATCATAAAGGTAATGCCGGATGTTCATAGTCCATGAATAGTCATGAGCAAGTATGAAAGTAAATCTGGTGAATGTCGAGAATATCCTTAAACAAGTTAAGGAAAGTTTCCTAGTTTATTGAAAATTGGAATTAAATAAACATAGTTGTACAGACGTATATCCTGAGTCTTATGAAGGCGAGTGGGAGCTACAGTCTGGGTTTGCAATCACTTTGATTAAGTGATACAGAAAGAGCTGAAATGTTCTAGCATATGGGTCATCAGAAACTCTACAACTAAGCCAAAACACGTAAGTGCCTTGAGGCGCGCGAGGAGCAAAGACATGGATCTAAAAGGTTCATTCCCGAACCTAGTGCGGTTCTTCCACCTTTTCTATATAGGCGATATAGTAAGTGGATTCATTGCTTGAAGCAAGGACCAGTGGTCTCGTCGAGAGATTCATGTGTATGTTGAGGCGGTTCATTTGACTTGGTCATTTGGAACATGATATGAAGATAGTCGAGTCCCCACGGATAGCGATCCGTTTATGGCTAGGGCGATTCATGAGTATTGCATGAGATTCTTGTGTTTCAACTTGGTCTTGTGTGTGCGAGTGATGATTGTTTTAGGCCAAGTGGGAGATTGTTGGAATAGTGTCCTAAACCCAATCGGGTTGGACCGGATCCGACCGGTCGTATCATTTCTACTATTTCTTTATGTTTATACATATATTAAATGGCTTTTTGTTGTCATATATATGTTCTTTTAAGGAACCATTTATGAATTGTTATATGATAACGTCCTTAGTATTAAATCGTGATGAGAAACCATGATAGGCGATTATGGTTGATGAGATCTCTAATCACTTTAATAAGTTTGATACTTAAATGTCTCTCTAGGTGATGTACTATTAAACAGGCATTGATAGTATAAACACACTAGCACGTATTAGATGTCTTCTGTCTTTAAGGCGAGGGATAGATCTCGTCTCATCGAAGTGTAGAGACACTTGGGTATGCGTGGGCGTGTATTAGAGAATCGCGACGTTAAGGGATCGACCCACTTACACGGATAAGTGTCACACTATGTGACGGTTGTGTAATTATCCTTAAGACCGAGTCTTCATGGCATCACGGTGTGGATTGTCATTCTTTGACACTATTGAGGTTTCCCAACCACGGGCGATCATGCGGTAGTGATTGGGTATGATCTTCAAGCACGCGGAGTATACATGTTTGGTCGTCCGGGAATCGCGTATCCTATGATTGGGATCGAATATCCGAAATGGCCTTCTTATAAGGAATGTCTTACTCTCGTGAATCTTTGCAAAGTGGGAGTAAACGAGTTACTTCGGAGAGAGCATGATATCCAGTTATAAGATACGGTCGTTGATGTTTTGACACTTTCGACTAACGACCGTATGGATATTATTACAAATGATAGGATTGTAAGTTACACGGTAATCTGTTTCACATGAAAGGTAGTAGTCATTGCATTTGACTCTTCCGATGATTGGGGTCACGGTGTGTTGCTGACGCTATCCCGTGATCGTTAGGCATGAAGGGCATTTTAAGTAATTTGCACTTTGTGTCTACGGCCAACATATTCGGAAGCCTATCGGGTCACACATATATGAACATCTAGTCGGATTAAAATGTGGTTATAGTTGATAACCAAATAAGGAAAGAATTTATCTCTCATCTTATAAAGGTTATAGTGGTTAATTAATATGGTGGTATTTATTTATTATGAATAAATTAAATACAATATATTAATAATATTATATTAATTAAAGAATATTCCGGATGCCAATTTATTGGCATATGGGGCGCAACTTATTGGTGTATAAGATACACTTGGATTGTGCAATTTAATTAATGATATTACCTATTATTAATATTAGATATTAATAAAATAAAATAATATATATATATATATATATATATATATATATATATATATATATATATATATATATATATATATATATATATATTGAGTGCAAATTGATTTGCATGTATACACCATGGTGTTTATATTTGGTATATATTAATAGATTTATATGTGTTATATATATGTGATATATACAAATGTGTAAATTGATTTATGGTAATATGATAAATATAGTCAATATAAGATATTGACATTATCTTGGAAATATTCAATATAAGATATTGACAATATCCTAGATTTATTTAATATGAGATATTGTAATAAATGAGATAAATCAATCAAATATATTTTTCTTATTTTGTTGGGAAAAGGTTTTCTTCTCCTCCACTCTAGTTGGGGCGCCCCTCTCACTATAAATAAGAGGTGGGTGTCAAGCTCTTTTGTACATCATAATTCCAAGAGCTAATAGTTCTTGTGTAAAATAGAGAGCATCCTATGAGAGTTGGAGAGAGGGAAAAGGCCGGTCTAGCAACCGGAGTTTTCCAATAGCAATCCATGATGGGATTCCGGCGGTCGCTCGTGTGGACTAGCGGTAGAGGCCGAACACTTGGGCGGCTCTATGCGCAACTACTCTCGTTAGGCGGTCAAAGCGTCGATCTTATAGATCAACCAAGGTAACCACCGTCTCTAGCTTATTTGTTTATTGCTTAAACGAAGTCGATCCTGGTTAAAAGGAAATAAAATTTTAAATTCCGCTGCGTTCCCGCGTAGATTTCCTAACAGAAAGTGGGTCAACAACGGGTCAATTAGCCAAACACGGGTTAATTGGTGTTAGGAAATCTACGTGGGAACGCAGCGGAATTCAAAATTTTATTTCCTTTGACCAGGATCGACTTCGTTTAAGCAACAAACACATAAACCTAGTAGATCGTGGTTACCTTGCTTGATCTAAAGATCGACGCTTTGACCGCCTAAGAGGGTAGTGATGCACGGAGCCGCCTGCCGTTCGGCCTCTACCTCGTGATCCACACGAACGACCACTGGAATCCCATCATGGATTGCTACCGAAAAAACTCTGGCTTCTGGACCGACCTTTTCTCCTCTAAAATCTCTCTCTAAGAAGCTCTCTATTTTTCATAAGAACTATTAGCTCTTGGAATTATGATGCAAAAGAGCTTGACACCCACCTCCTATTTATAGTAGATGGTGTGCCCCTTAGTAGAGTAGAGAGGAAGAAAACCTTTTACTATTAAAATAAGGAAAATATAATTGATTGATTTATCTCATTAATATTCAATATCCTATATTAAATATATTTTCAAGATATATATTGACAATATCTTATATTGAATATATCTTTATCGTATTACCATAAATCAATTTTTCCTAAAATCAATTAATATCCAATATTAATATTATGGTAATTTTATTAATTAAATTGCACAATTAAAATGTATCCAACACATTCTAAAATGGCGTTCCTTTTTCCCTATAATTTGGGAATTGAGATTTTTTTAATTAATATAATACTATGATTAATTAATTTGCAAAATCCATATGTATCAATATACACCATAATTTTGACATACGTGTACATTACATGTATATTTAATTAATCAACATAATTAACATCTTGTATTTAATTTATTCATAATAAATAAATATCACCATATTAATTTACCACTATAACCTTTATAGTCTCGAGATAAACTTTCCTTATTTGGTTATCAACTATAACCACATTTTAATCCGCTAGATGTTCATATATGTGACCCGATAGAGCTTCGAATATGTTGGCCGTAGACACAAAGTACAATTTACTTAAAATGCCCTTCATGCCTAACGATCATGGGATAGCGTCTAGCAACACACCGTGACCCCCAATCATCGGAAGAGTCAAATGCAATAACTACTACCTTTCATGTGAAACAGTTACCATTTAAATAGAATCCTATCGCTCTAATAATTCACATATCCTATTGGTCGAGTCCATGATTAATCGGGGTCCATATAATCATATTATATCTACTATATCCATACAATAACATCTTATGAAAAAGATAAAATTAAAATTTAACTACTTGCGTCTTAATTAATCGATTAACGTTTAATCTATTAAATAATTTTATCCAATCAATTAACTAATAAACATTTAATTAATTAAATGATTTTAATCGAAATAAAATTAACGATTAATTTTAAAATATTTAATTTTAATTTTAATTAATTAGAACTATTCTAAAATAAATCAAAATTAAAATTAAGTTTCTTTTGTTTATTTCCTTTTGATTCCTAAATAAAATGGATGCCTTTTGTTTCGTAAACCAAAAGGCATCTACCCTGGCCCTTTCCAAAATCAAAATTATGAAAAGAGCCTAGGCGTAGGCCTTTTTCAAAATCAAATATTTTGAAAAGCGCCTATGCCTATTTCAAACAAAATTTGGAATGGCCTAGATTATTTAAGGCAAATCATATTTACCAAATAATGTCATGTGGCATCCCAATGGTCCAAATTATTTGAAACATTATTTAGCCACATGACATCAACTAAACAAAAGATATCAATCACAACTATGAACCATATTAAATCACAAAATACAAAAAACAAAAAGAAATAGACTCGCCGAGCAGCCGCAAAACCATGGGGCAGCCGCCGGCCGCCGGACGGTGGTGGTGCCGCCGCCAGTCGGCCGAGCACCACCCGATCTCTTTTTATTTTCTTTTCGTGTATCGTTTTGCAAATCTAAATCTTTCATTTTTTTAATTACGTGATTTAAACGATAAAATTATCTATGCAAATTAACATGCTTATTGCTTAAGCTCAAAGCTCTCTCTGATACCACTGTTAGGAAATCTACGCGGGAACGCAGCGGAATTCAAAAATTTATTTCCTTTGACCAGGATCGATTTCGTTTAAGCAACAAACACCACTACAACAAAACAGACCTTTGGCGACACTTTCTTTGCGGCAGTTTGATAAATGCTGTAAATTTGCCGGCATTATTTACTAAATGCCATGCAAATACGGTATTTTGGCGACATATAATTTTATGTCGTGGATTTCCAACATTTCTCCGGCAATCATTTTTTATGTCACAAATTTATGGCATTTTTTGTGGCAGTTTACTTTTATGTCGTATAGGATACGTCATATTTACGACACTCTGTTAATATGTCAGAAATTTAGTGACAACATCGTGGCATTTGAACATAATGGTAACAAATGCATGACATTTCTCAAATTGCCATTTTTTTAATAGAAAAACCGACAATAGCTACGGTGTTTTGTATAATATTAAGCGCTTTCATGACACTACATCAAAATGCGCTATAAAATTAACAATGATGTTATCGTAAATACATACCTTATCATGGTATTTCATCATAAAATCAAACAAAACACGCACAAACATAAATCAAAACCATACATATCTTCATATATCCTATATACATACTATAAGAAGATGACAAAATTCCCCATGGTAAGCCACGTCGCTAGGTTTTTCTCTTATGAAGGTGTAGTTTGTTCATTTGTATAAATGAAAAGACGTATAGTTGGGCAAGTGGATCATTTGGTGGGTTGTGGCGCGATGCTCGGCAGATGTGATGTAAACGACTTCGTCTTTGTTATGGTTGTAAGTTAACCAAGCTACTCGTACTCGATTCGTGGAGGAATTTGACTCGATTCGTATTATTTTTTGAGTTCGAGCTTGATCGTACTCTCGAATAGTTAACCAAGCGGTTTCGAGCTTCAAACTATAAAACCGAAAGCGTGTCACTAATTGATCGAGCTACATTAAATAATTATTTTATTAATTATATTTATAAAATTTATTATTGAATGATATTTTTATGTAATGCATTAATTATTAGGGGAATGAGGAAGAAGGACAAAATATTTAATCAATTAAGTAGAAGAATGATCTTTTGAAACTTTTGCATAAAAGACAAAACTATTTATCCACTATCGAAATTCACTTGTGTTCGAAATTCACTGCTTTAAATTCATCATCGAAATTCACTGTCGAAATTCACTAATTTTCAAAATTCATTGTCGGGATTCACCGATTTTCGGATTCATCATCAAAATTCATCGTCGAAATTCACCGATTTCGGGATTCACTAGTGAGATTCACCGATTTTCGGATTCACTGTTTGTCCTTCTCGCTATAAAAATTATGCAGTTGTCCTTCTCCCTATAAAAAATATGTAGTTGTCATGTTGCTTAATAATATTTCAGATTGTGTCCTTATCCCTAATTTCCCATACTTATTATCTGTGTCGAACTCAATCTTGTTATATTTTATGAAATTAAATAAATTCTAAAAGATAGTTGAGTTTACCCGCCGAATCGAGTTACATCGAGTACTTAAGGAGTCAAGTTCGATCATGCTTTTTATAGCTCGATCAAGATTGAGTCAAGTTTTGAGCATGAGTATTTTTATATAGTAAAGCTCGGCGCTTAAGAAGTATCAACTCCATTACATCCCTAGCATTTGTACACCGACTAAAAAGCCCTTATCCAACCACACGTTTCAATTTCCCCTTTTCCTCGCTATGAATAAAAGCCACATCCTTCACGATTTTAATCACTTTCGGCAACAACACATTAATTACCGTCTACTTGCAATGGTAATGTTAGAATAGTTAATTTGAGGGGATGGTCCATTTTTTAATCTTAACCGTTGAAAATGTATATGAATAATAGTAATATTCTTTGGATCACTTTTTAATACATCATATGTAATGTGTATTTTGACACACCTAATCTGTTCTTTTAACCTCTTGGACCCGTAAAAAATTCCATATGTTTTGCCTATTAAAGAATAAGGCAAACTTCTTGAACTATTTCTTCATGAACACGTTCAGCTGCTGAATGGTAGCAAAAGAATCACTGCAATGTTCCTTTCGGTATTCGCAAATATTTCGTGTCCACACGTTTATCCTGGTGGAATTTACACAAATTTCGATATATATATATATATATATATATATATATATATATATATATATATATCACTACACACATTCAATACTTTGTGGGAGGGACAAATCGATTTTTTTAAGGGAGATACATCGGAGTTTTAATAAAATGTGAAAAGTAAGGTAAAGACAAATTGACATTTAATTCAAAATTTCTAAGAATTTCAGGCGGTGATATTACATTGATATCACTGGTGTAGATAAAATGAAATTTGCAGGTTGTAGATGAATTTAGGGATTATGGGCCTTCTTTCATGAGGTGTAATTTGGAAAAATGAGGAACAAGATGTCGACTAGAGAAAATTGGGGATATCCAAGAGACTTGTAAGATGGTATAGATGAACCGGTAGTATTTTTAAATGGTAAATTAAAACAATTTGATGGTACACAATAGGTTATGGTGTCTGAAAATACATCAAATGATCATAATTATTTTAATGTTGATCCGACAATGCATGCCGGATGGTCAACTTTTTTATACTAAGCTGGGCCAATAAGCGCTTCTTACCACTAAAATATCATATGGTAACATCATAGGAAAATCATAACTAATATGCAATGCTATAAATAATTTTTGTATTTTCATGAAAAAAAATATTTAAGCATACCCCTCAAAGAAAATCATAGCGTTCAACCTGTATTAAATCCACTTGATTTTTTTATTTTATAATTGCATTTCTAGAATATATACTATTTAGTCTAACAATTCCATATATGCAAGAGTTGAGAGTTCTGGTTTTCCAAACGCATCAGCAAGCCACTGCAGAAACAAGAAACTCGACACGTGCAAATGCCTAAATCATGCATTACATGAGTAATTAGGTAAACAAAATTAATATAATTATTCAACAAAATATTATGGCAGCTATGAATCTGTGCATTGATTTTTAATTTCCAAAAAGAATTAGGTACAAAACCGGGCCAAAAATAAAAAAGTTTGGCACAGATACCTTGAATTTAATAGTAACAAAAATGCCTAACTGATCCATTGCATAAGCAATTAGGTAAAAACATTATCTGCACAATGGAAAACGTGAAGAGAAAGAAATAGAAACTCACAAAGAAAAAGAGGTAGAAACCGGATGTGAAAAACATGCTTGTCAGCCTATGATATTTATATGTAAAATCATCTTCCGTTTCACAATTATAGCTACATTAAAACGAGAAACCTATTCCTTTAATCACAGCAATCGATCGAGATAGGATCAGGATATATAGTCGATTCCTTTACAAAGAAGGGGAAAAAAACGGAGAATCGATTCCTTGATCACATCAATTGAGTGTATTCTTCCCGGTAAAAAATCAGAATATCTTATGCAATACGTTTTTTGGGTACATCCTAAATGAAGTAATCGTTACTGCATTAACATTACTTAAGGGGAATTGGGCATATACCTCATCCCTTTACAACAACAAACCCTTACCTTCCATGAAACAAAAGTTAAAACCTTAGCAGTAACATCGCTTCTTGGGCCAAATCGTAACATATCAATTCACTAAACTGGATCACAGCTACCAAAAATTTGGGATTTTTTTTATCGAACATGATTTACAAAAATCGGACAAATTTATCGACAGTAACAACGGGAAAATCGAATTGATACCATCATATACACAAATCAAGGATAAAATCATCAACTTCATATAATCAACAAACATTCAATAGACTTCAAAAGTACTCGTCGAGTGTTTCGTGGTTTCACCATTGAAAACCCGTGATACTCGATCCCCTGTCTTGTTACTCCACTAGCCGCAAACACAAATCTATCCCTAAAAAAATAAACAAATAAAAGAATGTAACTAAATCTCAACATGATTTCTTTGTATCAGCGGAAGAAAAATAAATTTGATAGGTACAAACTACACAAAGAAACAACAAATTAAATAGCTACAACATTAATTGCGTTATTGGGGATTAAAAAAAAAAAAAAGTAAGACATACTATTTTTTTGCTGGAAAATTAAATCACAAAAAAGATACCAAAGGATGGTGTTAAAAAAAAATACCAATCAGAAGAATTTTTCAATGGATTAGATCGAATCCTTTTAAAGAAAGCAAAAGACAGCAATAATAAATCATGGATTCAACTTTAAATTGACAAATATCTTATGCAGTTCCACCTCAACATTTTGACAAAAATAACTTATCTTGATGATATGCAATTCAGCCTGATATATATGAGTCCTTACCTTCACCGCCAATAAAGAACGTGATTGGAAACCCAATAATGATAATTTTAGAAAATCTTTTTTCCTGGGAATCGTGGAGTTAGATCCTAAGTATTCTTTGAAGATAAAAAGTGGGTGTCTAGCGCAAAAAGGTAGGAGTAATATCACTAAATTTTGTTTGGAGGATTTTAAGTTTTTTTTTTAAATTTTTTTTTTTAAGACTTTAATACCTAATGGGAACTTATTTTTTAGGTTTTCAGACATTGAAATCTTTGGTGCGCTGGGTGTGAATTCTCTTTTTATTTTTTATTTTTTAAATCATGTGTAGTTTTTTTTATCTAAAGAAATGTCTTTTCACACCGTCATTTGTCTTATTACACAATAATTAATTTCCAATTTCGCCTTTCATTTTTTTTTTTTTCACTTACGTGCCTATATTACGGCGGTGTTTGGTCGAGAATGTGGAACATTATACTCGCTTCAAATGTGGTCAGACCAATTTAGTTTATTCTGATATGAACGCGTTAGTCGAAAATATTAAATGTCTGGCCTCTAAAATGGTCCGATTTTTGAAATTTTTGTAGTGACGTTGTTATATTCTGACTTGAAATGGGGTTATACCTACTCAAATGTGGTCAAAATAATTTAGTTTATTCTGACCCGAACGTGGTCAGGAAGACGTTACATGTTCGGGCTCTAAAATTGTCAGATACGTTTACAAAATTTTCATAGTGCCGTGGTTATATTTCAACTTGAAATAGGAGCGGAAAATGTAATTTTTCGGCCTGAAAATGGTCCATATTGTTTCTCAAGCATACATAATAGTGTCTCTTTATTCAGACCGAAAATTGTTCTGGAAAACATAATTCTCCGGGTCTGTAACATTATCTGAATAATATACAATTCCTGACTCATTTATGGTCAGAATGATATGCGTGTTAAATGTCAAAACGAAGCCACTCTCGCCCTTGAAATGTGTAAAACATCTTTAGTGTGAAAAGATAGTCCCTTTAAATAATGACTTTCTTTATTAATGCTCTTCAATTTCTTTATAAACATCAGATAGATATTAATTTCAGTTCAATTCGATTAATTATTATAAAAGTGTGAAAAAAATAAATATTAATTGACAATTAACTCTGATTGTGATTTGAACTAACGGACCGTGACGAACAAATCGGTTCATAAATCGATCATTCATGAACATGCGGTTCACTACAAGAACCGTCAAACTGACGCTTTAGTCAATTTTTAGTATAGTTGAAGTTTATATCATTAAAATACCAATATGACATTAATAAATCATTTATTCTATGTTCCTTTCTAACCCCCTATAACCCATACTTACACATCCTTCATTTTTGGGATATTATTTTAAGTTCAATTTGATTAATTATTTTTAAAATAAACATTTTTTAGGTGTGCATAAATTTAGTTGACCAATGACTTGAAACATGATAGATTTCGTATCGTGACCAAAACCGTAAATCTGGCGGTTTAGTCGATGTTTAAGCATGTTTGATGTTTCTATCGTTGAAATACATGACATATGACATTACAATTAATCATTTACCCCTTATGCCCTTTTTAAACCCATTTAACCCCCTTATAACTCATATTTACTAGTATAATTTGATGACCAAATACCAACATGATGTTAATTGAAGTTCAATTTCATTACAAACACTAAACTACAAGTTCGATTCAATTAATTACTTATAAAATAAAGTATTGTCAAGTGTGTGAAATAAATTACCTGACAAACGACCTGAACTTTAAGTTGAACCGTATCGAACCTTTTTGTTCAAGAACCGCTATGTATAATGAAACCATGGGGCACCGACCAAAACCGTCAAATTGACATTTCAATCAATTAACATGAATAGCATAGGCAATGTAAACTTTACCAATGCAAGTAGACGTGAATTTCTCTCAAACAAAAGTTGACGAAAATTAGTGTGGTGAGGTGTCATAGAAGATTGAAAATCGCGAAGGATGCGGCTTGGATTCATAGCAAGGAAAAGGGGAAGATAGAACGTGTGGGGATAAGGGCTTTTTAGTCGGTGCACAAAGACTAGGGGTGTGATTGATTTCATACTTCGTAAGGCTCGAGCTCGACTCAACTAAAAAAATTAACTCGGACTCAAAACTTGGCTTGAGCTCGATCGAGGCTTAAAAATCGAGTTCGTAGAGTAGGCTGGATTAAGAATATTTTATGGATCCGACTAGACTACCCATATGTTTTTAGTGTAATATTTTTTTGTCCATGGGTGGGTTTCTAGCCCCTAAATTTCTATATATATATATATATATATATATATATATATATATATATATATATATATATATATATATATATTATATATATAAAGAAGTTAGTTAGTTAATTAGTTAGATAACAAGTTATAAGTTATAATCTTTATTGCTAATTTAAGTGTAATAATTTTATGTAGGACAACAACGTTAATATTATCAATAATAATATAACGATGACACTATTTTCAAAGAATAATTGTTTTATAATAAACAGTTATATTATTTATGAATAAAATATATAATATGACATCAATTTTGTTGAAGAAAGAAATAAATAAAAATTATTCAACAACAAAAATATACCTTGAAGAATTAGTAGAAAAAAAGGTACATTAAAATTAAACCAAAATTTTCCCACAACCATTTTCTAGCGCAATTTTTCCCACCAGTTTTTTCACGTATTTTTATTTTATCCTCCAAAACTTAAAACACTAGTACCCATGAGTAATCAAACTCCTTAAAAGTGATAAAATAAATTCAAATTGCTAAACATAACTGCACTGTGGTCGAAAAAAAGAAATTTTTTTTTGATAAATCCAATTCCCTGATATATACACACATTATCACCTTTCACATTCCCCTTCAAAACATTGTTTTCCTAATAGAAAAATACACAATTATCTTATTGTAGATTACTGTGAAATCAATTACGTCCTTTCTCAAATCCTTGATAATTAATATCGTGAAGGTGTGGACTCATATCTGAAGGTTGAATTGCAATTTTTTTAAGCGGCTGAATTGCATTTTTTACTTCAATCAAGGTAAGTTCTTTTTGTTTTAATTGATTTCAACTTTGATTCATCGTACATGAGAAGAAAATGTATTAGATTTTTTTCATTTTAAAGTTGAAACCTTGAAAAAATTGAAGATTCATTCCATTTTTTCTCAAACGGATCATCTTGATACGATATTGATTATGCTAAATATACATACAAATAATGTTCATTTATAATTTTAAGTCTGCATGGCATTTACCATCTCATTACGTTCAATGCATTTCCTCTATCAAATCGAGAGGACTCCATAGCTTTAGTCAAGTTCTGCCGTTCTTGCGAATCAGTATTTATTATTGCCTTAGTGCTTTGGGTTGGGGGGAATAAGTCTCATAATGCTATGATGATAAAAGGGTCTTGATGTAATCTTTTGTTGAGATAAATATAGAAAAGACAAAATGAAAAGAGATAAATATAGGAGGATAAAGGTTGGGGGAATTACAAAGAAGAGATCCGGATAAAGGGACAAATTTAGCCTCTACTCGTGCTTTATTTTTTTTAATATTTTAATTGAATTTGACTAATCATGCTTCGTTATATAATATATTGATTAATATAAAAGCTATTATAATTGATGGTACACTTCAAAAAAATAGGATGCAAATATATATATATATATATATATATATATATATATATATATATATATATATATATATCAAGAGGATCAAAGTCTCATCACGTGCACTTTCTCCGTACATGAATGACTTTATTGGCCGCAATAATTTCATTAATAAACATTACATATTCAATAGGATGCAACTCACATGTTTTAAAGAATAATTATAAATTTATAGTACTTAGAAAAATCTATACAATATATAGATTTTTCTATGGAAAGTATTTATCTGTTAAAAAAAAAAGAATATACATTATAAATTTATAGTACTTGGTGAGTATATATTGTTTGCAAATGCCTTGACAAAGCTCCAATGTCAAGCTCACTAGTAATTGTTTTTTATGTTATTTATAAAATTCTTTGATATCTTCGGTGATATTTTATAAAATTTCTTTTTCTTGATACTTGTGCATGGATAGTGTTGTCATGAACGATTGTTTGTTTTTTTCTCAATGGATGCAGGATGGAGCAATTAAGAAGAGGAAAAAGAGACGGAATAGTTGAATGTGAAAGGTAAGAAATACATGCGTGTCATACATATTACTATAGTTTTCTAATCAATTATACAACTTTTCATACCATTCAATTTACCTTTTGCAGGACATATTCTTGTTATTGGGATTGAAAGTTATTGAGATTGGATGCGTATTTTTCAGGAGGACAATAGTTTCGTCTTTCGAGTATTTAACAAATTAAGCTTTTAAACATCGTTTGCACGCTTCTAGTTAATTACAACTTATTGTTGGATGGAATGTTTGTATAAAAATTGTTCTTCGGTGTTTTGTATTCAATTTCTTCAATTTCAACCTCAACCGATATGTTTAATATTATGTATATTTTTTTCCTTCTATGTATTTGTTTAAATGTGGATTACTAATGTATATAAATGTCATGTCAGAATACATATACTTCAGTCGTATATTGATAAACCGACATAAATATGGTCAACAATTCATTTACTTTAAGCCAATGCGTAAGAAATAATGTTAATATTTTTCCAACAAACATATGAGATATCACAAAAGTGCCATTCAAACCAAAAGTTCAGTTAAAACAAAACGTCATTTTCAATATGTGCCATATAAATGTTGTGAGATTCACGGCTATAAAAATTAGTGTCGGTAAATTAATTTTTAAAATACCATGTCAAATGGAACAGATGCCGGTATAGTGCCACAAACATGTCTCCCTCTAAATGAAAAGTGTCGAAAAATTTACGACAAATTATGTGTGGCAATTAAAATAAGCGTCGTTAAACTGCCACAAAGTTACGTCCGTCACATTAATCAAGTGCCGGAAAAACCGTCATAAAACATTCCGACACATTACAAAAGCGTCAGTGAAGTGCCACAAATAAAACATGCGTCACTTTGACTATGTGCCATATAATTGCCGCAAAAACTTCCGGCAAAAGCAACAAAATCGCCGCAAAACATTGCCGACACCAGTTTTGACGACACTTAAATAACCGCCGTTTTATGTGTCGGGATTGCTTTTTACGGCACTTATTTTCCATTTCCCGGCATTTATTTTGCGCCGGAAAAAGCCAAAAATGTTGTAGTGCACATAAAGCTAGTAGACGGTGGTTACCTTGCTTGATCTAAAAGATTGGCGCTTTGATCGTCTAAGGAGAGTAGTGATGCACGGAGCCGCCCAAGAGTTTGGCCTCTACCGGTGATCCACACGAACAGCCTGCCGGAATCCCATCATGAATTGCTATAAGAAAAACTCGGCTGCTAGACCGACATTTTCTCCCTCTGAAATCTCTCTCTAAGAAGCTCGGAGAGGAAGAAAACATTTTACTAGTAAAATAAGGAAATTGATTTATCTCATTAACATTCAATATCATATATTAAATATATTTCCAAAATATATATTGACAATATCTTATATTGAATATATCTTTATCTTATTACCATAAATCAAATTTTCTAAAAATCAATTAATATCCATTATTAATATTATGGTAATCTTATTAATTAAATTTCACAATTCAAATCTATCCAATACATTCTAAAATGGCGTCCCTTTTTCCCTATAATTTGGGAATTGCGATTTTTTTTAATTAATATAATACTATGATTAATTAATTTGCAAAATCCATGTGTATCAATATACACCATAATTTCGACATACTTGTACAATACATTTATATTTGATTAATCAACATAATTAATATCTTGTATTTAATTTATTCATAATAAATAAATACCACCATATTAATTTACCACTATAACCTTTATAGTCTCGAGATAAACTTTCCTAATTTGGTTATCAACTATAACCACATTTTAATCCGGCTAGATGTTCAAATGTGTGTGACCCGATAGGCTTCCGAATATATTGGCCGTAGACACAAAGTACAATTTACGAAAATGCCCTTCATGCCTAATGATCACGGGATAGCTTCTAGCAACACACCGTGACCCCCAATAATCTGAAGAGTCAAATGCAATGACTACTACCTTTCATGTGAAACAGTTATCATGTAAATAGAATTCTATCACTGTAATAATATCCATACGATCGTTTGTCGAGTGTCAAACATCAACGACCGTATCTTATAATCTGGATATCATGCTCTCTCGAAGTAACTCAATTACTTCCACTTTGCAAAGATTCACAAGAGTAAGACATTCCTGATAAGAAGGCCCTTCGGATATTCGCCCTTATTGATAGGGTACGCGATTCCCAGATGACCAAACATGTATACTCCGCATGCTTCAGTATCACACCCAATCACTACCGCATGATCGCCCCATGGCTAAGGGAAACCTCAATAGTGTCAAAGCATGATAATCCACACCGTGATGCCATGTAGACTCCGGTCTTAAGGATAATTACACAACTGCTACATAGTGTGACACTTATCAGTGTAAGGGGGTCAGTCAAATGTACGCATTCTCTAATACACGCATACATACACGATCCTAAGTGTCCTACACTTCGATGAGACGAGATCTATCCTCGCTTCTAAAGAGGCGTAAGACATCTAATATGTACTAGCCTGTTCGTCTATCAATGCCCTGCTTAATAGTACATCTGTTAGGAAATCACTAGTTTAACGCAGCGGAATTTAAAATTTGATTTCTTTTTTCTAGATCGTTCTTCGTTTAATGCAATAAACACGTTAAGTAGTTTGACGGTTATACCTTGATGATCTATAAGATCGTCTCTTTGACCGTCAACGGAGAGTAGTATGATCATGCAAGCCGCCCACGCCGTCCGGCCTCTATCGCTAATCCACACGAACTTTTAGCCGAATCCTCCTTGGATTGCTATCGGAAAAACTCCGGTTGCTAGATCGCCTTTTTCTTCCCTCACAAACTCACTATAGGTTGCTCTTTATTTTACACAAGAACTATAAGCTCTTGCAATTGTGATGTACAAAAGAACTTGACACCCACTTCCTTTATATAGGTAAAGTGGCGCCCCTATGTTGTGTGGAGGAGAAGAAAACATTTTCCCAATAAAATAAGGAAAATCAATTAGATTGATTTACCTCTTTTAATATAATTAATTTTGCCAATATCTTATATTGAATATAATTATCTTATTACCATAAATCTATTTTTCCAAAATCAATTAATATCTTATATTAATATTATGGCAATCTTATTAATTAAAGTGCACAATCCAAGTGTATCTTATACACATCAAAAGTGGCGCCCCTACAGTCAACTAATTGACTTCCGGAATATTCTTTAATTAATATAATTTGTATATAATTAATATGTTGTATTTTATTTATTCATAATAAATAAATACCACCATATTAATTTACCACTATAACCTTTATAGTCTAGAGATAAACTTTCTTTATTTGGTTATCAACTATAACCGCATTTTAATCCGACTCGATGTTCATATGTGTGTGACCCGATAGGCTTCCGAATATGTTGGCCGTAGACACAAAGTGCAAATTACTAAAATGCCCTTCATGCCTAACGATCACGGGATAGCGTCTAGCAACACACCGTGACCCCCAATCATCGGAAGAGTCAAAAGCAATGACTACTACCTTTCTTGTGAAGCAGTTACCGTGTAACTTACAATCCTATCGCTGTAATAATATCCATACGATCGTATCTCGAGTGTCAATACATTAACGATTGTATCTTATAATCTGGATATCATGCTCTCTAGGGATAACACATTTACTCCCACTTTGCAAAGATTCTCGAGAGCTAGACATTCCTTGTAAGAAGGCCATTTCGGATATTCGATCCCAATCATAGGATACGCGATTCCCGGACGACCAATCATGTATACTCCGCATGCTTCAATATCATACCCTATCACTACCGCATGATCGCCCCGTGGTTAGAAGAAATCTCAATAGTGTCAAAGCATGACAATCCACACCGTGATGCCATGAAGACTCCGGTCAAAAGGATAATTACACTTAATGTAAGTGGGTCAGTCTAACGTACGCATTCTCTAATACAGATCCACGTACAGTCCAAGTGTCTCTACACTTCGATAGACGAGATCTATCCCTATCTTCTAAAAGATAGAGGACATCCAACAAGTGCTAGTCTGATTATACTATCAATGTCCCATTTGATAATATGTAAGACTAGAGACATTTAAGTACCAACCTTGTTATAGTGATTAGAGATCTCATCAACCATAATCACTATCATGGTTTCTCTATCACAGATTGATACTATGGATGTTACTATATATGTGCAACAAATAACATGAAGATAAACAATATATAATAACATAAGTGCTTTTATTAATCATAATAAAGTTATTACATGAACTAAATAGACTGTAAATGACCCGACCCGGTCGGATCCAGTCCAACCCGATTGGGTTTAGGATACCTTTCCAACAATATCCCACTTGGCCTAAAGCCAATCACCCATATGCCTAAGCCCGTGCAAGTGAACATGTTTCTCATGCTTTGCTTGAGACAATGCCTTAGTTAACGGATCAGCTATGTTATCATCCGTGTGGACTTTCTCTATCTTTACATCTCCTCTATCTACTATCTCTCTAATTAAGTGATAGCACCGTATCACATGTTTGGACTTCTGATGAGACCTTGGTTCCTTTGACTGAGATATCGCTCCATTATTATCACGATGTCATGAGGCACTTTGGACCTTCAATGGAGGGAACCACACCAAGTTCGATGTGAACTTCTTCATCCAAACTGCTTCCTTTGCCGCCTCCGCGGCTGCTATGTATTCGGCTTCCGTTGTAGAGTCTGCAGTAGTCTCCTGATTGGAACTCTTCCAGCTCATTGCTCCGCCGTTAAGCGTGAAAACAAATCCAGACTGTGACTTAAAGTCATCCTTGTCAGTTTGAAAACTGGCATCTGTGTAACCTCGTAATACTAAATCATCATTCCCGAAAACCAGGAACATATCCCTAGTATGTCTCATGTACTTAAGGATATTATTGACAGCAATCCAGTGACCATCACCTGGATCGGACTGGTACCTACTAGTCATACTAAGAGGGTACGAGACATCTGGTCTTGTGCATAACATGGCATACATGATAGACCCGATTACCGAAGCATAAGGGACCTTACTCATTTGTGCCCTCTCCTCTTCTTTCTTAGAACTCATTCCCTTTGACAGATAGACCCCATGTGACATGGGCAGAAATCCTCTCTTGGACTGCTCCATGCTGAATCTCTTCAGCATCTTGTCTATGTAGGTGGACTGCGACAGACCAAGCGTCCTTTTAGATCTATCTCTATAGATCTTTATTCCTAGAATATAGGTTGTATCACCCAAGTCCTTCATTGAGAAGTTCTTGGGTAACCAAGCTTTGACCGATTGTAACATAGGCACATCATTCCCTATGAGCAATATGTCATCTACATAAAGCACTAAGAACACAATGGCACTCCCACTAACCTTCTTGTAAACACAGGGCTCATCTTCGTTCTTGATGAAATCAAATTGTTTGATTATCTCATCAAAGCGAAGATTCCAACACCGAGAAGCTTGCTTTAATCCATAAATGGATCTTTGCAGTTTACACACCATCCTGGCGTCATTGGTTGTGAAACCCTCAGGCTGTGTCATATACACTTCCTCAGACAGGTTCCCATTAAGGAAAGATGTTTTCACATCCATCCTCCAGATTTCGTAATCATGGTATGTTGCAATAGCGAGCAAAATTCTAATGGATTTGAACATGGCAACAGGCGAAAAGGTTTCGTCATAGTCAACTCCTTGTCTTTGCTTATAACCTTTTGCCAATAACCTAGCCTTATAGGTAGTCACGTTACCGTCCATGTCGGTCTTTCTCTTAAAGACCCATTTACACCCTATAGGAACTATTCCTTCAGGTGGATCAACCAAGTTCCAAGCTTGGTTGTCTTTCATGGATTCCATTTCAGAATTCATGGCTTCCAGCCATTTCTCTTTGTCATGCCTTAATAGCACTTCCTCATAAGTTCTAGGGTCCTCATCTCTAATGAGATACACACATGTGTACCTTTCGGGTTCAAAGCGTTCCCTGGTGGATCTTCGAGGTGCTAGTGTGTCCACGGTAGAGGCTGGCATCACATCTGTATGTGGTGTCTCCTCTACTTCCATCAACTGACTGTCATCCGTAAGTGGTTCTCGAATTTCTTCAAGATCAATCTTACTCCCACTGACCCTATCCAGAATAAACTCTTTCTCTAGAAAGTGGCGACCCCGGCAACAAACACCTTTGTTCCTCGGGATGGTAAAATTGGTATCCTCTAGTTTCTCTAGGATATCCCACAAACAGACATTTGTCAGATCTAGCTTCTAATTTGTCAGGCATCATCCGCTTCACGTAAGTCGGACAACCCCAAGGTTTAAGATGTGCTAGACTCGGTTTCCTCTTATGCCATACCTCGTATGGTGTGGATTCAACCGTCTTTGATGGAACTCGGTTCAGTGTATAGGATGCGGTTTCTAGAGCATACCCCCAAAATGATTTTGGGAGAACTACATAGCTCATCATGGATCATACCATGTCTAACAAGGTAAGGTTCCTCCTCTCAGATACGCCTTTCATCTGAGGCGTGCCTGGAGGGGTCCATTCAGGTAGAATCCCATTCTCCTTCAAATAGTCTTGAAACTCTCCATCTAAGTATTCTCCACCTCGATCGGATCGAAGTGTTTTGATTTCTCTAACTAGTTGTTTCTCCACTTCACTTCTGAATTCCTTGAACTTTTCAAAGGCTTCAGATTTATACTTCATTAAGTATATATAACCATAGCGAGAATGGTCATCAGTGAAAGTGATAATATAATAGTATCATCCTTTGGCTTGAATTGACATTGGGCCACATACATCTGTATGTATGAGCTCAAGCAATTCATTGGATCTTATCCCTTTGCCACTAAAAGGTGACTTTATCATCTTGCCAAGTAAACAAGCTTCACATGTATCAAACGATTCGTAATCGAATTGATCCAACATTCCATCTTTATGGAATTTGGAAATGCGATTCTTATTTATATGGTCAAGTCTACAATGCCATAAGTAGGATTAATTCAAGTCATTTGTCTTGGTTTTCTTGTTATTTATATTAAGTACGTCAACATTCATATCTAATATGTAGAGACCATTGCTAAGTATGCCAGTACCATAAAAGATTCCATCACGTGAAAAAGAACAACATTTATTCTCAAACGTAAATGAAAAACCATCAACATCTAATGTGGAAATGGAAATAATGCTCTTCATAAGAGCAGGAACAAAATAACAGTTACTAAGTTCAAGTACTAGCCCACTGGGCAATGAAAGAAAATAAACTCCTACGGCCAACGCAGCAACACTTGCTCCATTTCCAACGCGTAGGTCCACCTCTCCTTTCTTCAGATCTCTAGTTCTTCTTAGTGTCTGCATATTCGTACAAATATGAGAACCACAACGATGCTCCCAATACCCGGTGGTTAGACTTAGAAGAAGTAATGTTGATCTCAATCATAAATATACACAAGTCGAAGCATCGTAATGCTTCTTCTTGGTAATCTTGAAGAAGCCTTTGCGCTTCTCCTCCAATGTCCGGTCTCACCGCAATGGAAGCAAGCATCCTTGGATTTGTCTTTTGCTATCTTAGGCATTGGCTTAGGTGCGACCTTTGCCTTCTTGGAATTTTTCTCTGGGCTTCGCTTTGCCCTTGCTTGAAGTGACCAAAGAACATTTGCTTTCCTTCCCCACGGTGCCCTCGGCGAGCTAACATGTTCAATAACTCCGCAGAGCAATCTATCTTGTTCATGTGATAGTTCATCACGAATCACGAGAATGAATCGGTAGAGATTGCGAATCAAGTCAATACTCAACTCTCGCCTCCAACTTGTGGCCCACTTCCCCTGCCTCTCTATGTACCCGATCATCTTAAGCACGTGTGACCCCACACAAAGATCCCGGATGCCATCTTACAACTAAACAGGGCCTTCGAGACCTCGTACCTCTCGATGCGAGGCGAGAAGTATAGAGTTCCTTCAGTGGACCATGATTGTGTAGGCGTCCATAGACTCATCTTTGTTTACTGCGATTCAGTGTCATAAAAGCAAGCATGATACATGTAGCATCGATCTTGTCGAATGATTGCTTGTTATACTTCTCGACAAAGATCATGAAATTCAACCCTCAGCGGGCTTTTCCGGTAGGGCCTCGTCCAAGACATACCCAATCTTCTCGTGCCTCAAAACGATTTTGAGGTTCCTTTCCCAATCGAGAAAATTAGTTTCGTCAAGCTTGTTTTCGATGATAAAACAAAGGTTCAATTTGTTTGACATTTTTCTACAACAATAAATAAAGATAGAATAAGTAAAAGCTCATGTATAAAAAACCCTAAATTTGCACTAAAAATTTTATAAGGTTTTACTCCCACTAGCCAACTATTCCCATTTGGCTTTCAAGAATTTAATTAATTCTTTAGTGGTCGGGATCCCATCTAGTTACCTCGATTCCCGGCGAGGGCCGATCAACCGAGATAATTCCGACGGTAGGTACTCTACCAGGTCGCGTCGCATCGCGACTCAGGTGGTGACTAGTCAACTCTTTGACGTTTCACATCTCTATGTGATAGTCAACCCTTGTCTCTAAAATCGAGGCGGTCCCCGACGAGGCCAATCACCGCAAGATTCTAGTCGAGTCGTAACTCCAATATTCATGAGATCTCGTAACGATCATATCTCAATAATAACGATATACCCGTGGTAGGTCAACTCCCGACGAGGCGATCGATTGGATCCGAACAAAGGCTCTTCACCGTCATTATAATATTGGGAGACAATTTTGGCTCGATTTTTGGCGTGGGAATAATTTTAAAATTAATTCACTTAATTAATTTGGTTTAATTATGGTTTCATCTACTATGTGCATATTACTACGATATCATATAAAGTAAAACATACACAACATTCCACGCACAAAATAAACGGTATGATCATGGACTTTTCCTAGGTGCGGTTTCGAGTACAAACTGACGAAACCGCGGGTCACAAACTAAGGGTGTCCGCAACCGCCAATAGGATCTTTATTGTTGTACGCCAATGGGTTCTTTATTTCTCTTTGGTCTTCATCTTCTTGCTCCATTCTTGTTATATAATGATCTATCTAATAAATATTTACACCCGCCGCACACGCGGGGGAGCTAACGGGATGGGATAAATGCAAAAATTAAACTAGGTCACGTTCTTCATAACGGCCTAGGACAATTTTTTTTCAAAAACCAACATAAAGAAAAACATTCCCATCTATCCTATTGGTTGGTGAGTCATGATCGATCGAATCTAATCATATAATCACATTATATCTATACATCTAATCCATACAATTTTATCTTATGAAAAAGATTAAATTCTAATTTTAACTATTTATGCGTCTTATTTTATCACATCAAATAATTAAATAAAATTTAATTAATTATATGACTTAATCGAAAATTAAAATTAACATTTAATTTTAAATTGATTTTAATTTCAATTTAATTTGAACTATTCAAAATAAAATTAAAATTATAAAGTCTCCTATTTGTTTCCTTTCCAAAACTAAATTTGGCTTAGGCCTGACCACTTTCCAAAATCAAAATCTTGGAAGTGGCCTAAGCCTAGGCCTTTTACAAATCAAATATTTGAAAAGGGCCTAGGCCTATTCCAAATCAAATATTTGGAAAGACCAAATAATTTTGGTTTAGGTCTGGCCTTTTTCCAAAATCAAAATTTTGTAAGTGCCCTAGGCCTAGGCCTTTTACAAATCAAATATTTGAAAATGGCCGAGGCCTATTCCAAATCAAAATTTGGAAAGGCCAATATGCCATATTGTTTCCCAATGGCCCAAACTATTTGAACATTTGGTTGGCCATATGACACAACTAAACAAACGATATATTTATGCACAATAAATATCACAAAACGAAAAGGGTCGATCTCCCCATTGGAAGAGGGCTGACCGACGGACGGCGACCACGAAGCCGCCGCCGCCGCCGCCCGCCAGAGAGGAGGGCCGCGCGATCGGCCGAACCCCCCCGAAAAGACTAATTTTTTTTTTTGTTTTAACGTTTCGCGATTTAAATCTTGCATCTATCGATTAATTACTACGCAATTAAATTATGCTTATTGCTTAAGCTCGAAACCTTTCTCTGATACCACTGTTAGGAAATCACTAGTTTAACGCAGCGGAATTTAAAATTTGATTTCCTTTTTCTAGATCGTTCTTCGTTTAATGCAATAAACACGTTAAGTAGTTTGACGGTTATACCTTGATGATCTATAAGATCGTCGCTTTGACCGTCAACGGAGAGTAGTACAGTGCGCAAGCCGTCCACGCGTCCGGCCTCTATCCCTAATCCACACGAATTTTTCACCGGAATCCTCCTTGGATTGCTATCGAAAAACTCCGGTTGCTAGACCGGCTTTTTTCTTCCCTCACAAACTCACTATAGGTTGCTCTCTATTTTACACAAGAACTATGAGCTCTTGCAATTCTGATGTACAAAAGAGCTTGACACCCACTTCCTTTATATAGGCAAAGTGGCGCCCCTATGTTGTGTGGAGGAGAAGAAAACATTTTCCCAATAAAATGAGGAAAATCAATTAGATTGATTTATCTCTTTTAATATAATTAATTTTGCCAATATCTTATATTGAATATAATTATCTTATTACCATAAATCTATTTTTCCAAAATCAATTAATATTTTATATTAATATTATGGCAATCTTATTAATTAAAATGCACAATCCAAGTGTATCTTATACACATCAAAAGTGGCGCCCCTACAGTCAACTAATTGACTTCCGGAATATTCTTTAATTAATATAATTTGTATATAATTAATATCTTGTATTTTATTTATTCATAATAAATAAATACCACCATATTAATTTACCACTATAACCTTTATAGTCTAGAGATAAACTTTCCTTATTTGGTTATCAACTATAACCGCATTTTAATCCGACTCGATGTTCATATGTATGTGACCCGATAGGCTTCCGAATATGTTGGCCGTAGACACAAATTTCAAATTACTAAAATGCCCTTCATGCCTAACGATCACGGGATAGCGTCTAGCAACACACCGTGACCCCCAATCATCAGGAGAGTCAAAAGCAATGACTACTTCCTTTCATGTGAAGGAGTTACCGTGTAACTTACAATCCTATCGCTGTAATAATATCCATACGATCGTATCTCGAGTGTCAATACATTAACGATTGTATCTTATAATCTGGATATCATGCTCTCTCGGGATAACACATTTACTCCCACTTTACAAAGATTCTCGAGAGCTAGACATTCCTTATAAGAAGGCCATTTCGGATATTCGATCCCAATCATAGGATACGCGATTCCCGGACGACCAATCATGTATACTCCGCGATGCTTCAATATCATACCCAATCACTACCGCATGATCGCCCGTGGTTAGGAGAAATCTCAATAGTGTCAAAGCATGACAATCCACACCGTGATGCCATGAAGACTCGGTCAAAAGGATAATTACACAACCGCCACATAGTGTGACACTTAATGTAAGTGGAGTCGATCTAAACGTCGCATTCTTTAATACACGCCCACGTCACGGTCAAGTGTCTCTACACTTTGATATACGAGATCTATCCCTATCTTCTAAAAGATAGAGGACATCCAATACGTGCTAGTCTGATTATTCTATCAATGTCCCATTTGATAATATGTAAGACTAGAGACATTTAAGTACCAACCTTGTTATAGTGATTAGAGATCTCATCAACCATAATCACTATCATGGTTTCTCTATCACAGATTGATACTAGGGACGTTACTATATGTGTGCAAAAAATAACATGAAGATAAACAATATATAATAACATAAGTGCTTTTATTAATCATAATAAAGTTATTACATGAACTAAATAGACTGTAAATGACCCGACCCGGTCGGATCCGGTCCAACCCGATTGGGTTTAGGACACCTTTCAAACAACATCAACCTAGAGACATTTAAGTATCATACTTATCAAAGTGATTAGAGATCTCATCAACCATAATCACCTATCATGGTTTCTCTATCACAGTTTAATACCAAGGACGTTATCATATAACTATTCATAATTGGTTCTTTAAAAGAACATATATATGACAACATAAAAGCCATTTAATAAATGCATAAACATAAGAAATAGTAGAAATGATCCGACCCAGTCGGATCCGGTCCAACCCGATTGGGTTTAGGACACTATTTCAACAATCTCCCACTTGGCCTAAAACCAATCACTCGTACACACAAGACCAAGTTGAAACACAAGAATCTCATCCAATACTCGCAACCAGCTCTAGCCGTGAATGGATCGCTATCCGTGAGGACTCAGACTATCTTCATATCATGCTCTAAATGATCAAGACAAAAAGAACCGCCTCAACACTCACACGAATCTCTGACGAGACCCTGGTCCTTGCTTCAAGCAATGAATCCACTTACTATATCAACTATATAAGGTGGAAGAACCGCACAAGGTTCAGGAATGAACCTTCTAGATCCATGTACTGCTCTCATTGCTCCTCTAAGGCACTACTGTGTTTTGGCTAAATTGTAGAATATACAGTGACCCATAGCCTAGAACATTTCCAGCTCTCACTCGCCTTTATAAGACTTAGGATATACGTCTGTATATCTATGTTTATTTAATTCCAAGTTTCAATAAACTAGGAACCTTTCCTTAACTTGTTTAAGGATATTCTCGACATTCACCAGATTCACTTTCATACTTGCTCATGACTCTTCATGGACTATGAACATCTGGCATTACCTTTATGATGTTTCCTACTGCAGTAGGAAAGGAAACCTTCCATAAGTGTCATCTTTCACCTTATCTTTAGGACAAACGTCCTAACATAGATAGATCTTGAGAACACTGGCTAGCAGTATCCCCTGTCGGGATCTATACTAAACTCTTTTAGCATCACATCTTTATAGGTAAACTATAAACTAACAGCAGTTAAATCTATCACTATAGATTCTTACTCCTAAAATAAGAACTGCTAATCCAAGTGCTTTCGTAAAGACCTTGAACTACCAAACATTAATTGACTGTGACATGGGGTGATAATTCTCGAGAGAGATATACAATACCTTACTCAAAAAATGTAACACACTCCCACTATCCATCTTGCACATTTGGCATATCCCTTCTTTTGACTAAATCGAACTCCTTTGATTATCAAACAAAGAAATCGTCTAGAGATACTTGTTTGAGTCCATTATATGGATCTCGTGGGCTCACATATCATGTTATCGTCTATAAACATCGAGTTGTTTGCCTAACGTCTTCAACACTATCATATAGCCATGATACGAAGTTAAAACAATGATAGTCTGAATAGAACTGGGCTTAGCTGACAGCATAAAGTTAATTACAAGGTTTACACCCCGTACTCTTCAGCCATCACTATCGCCTTACGGTAATCATATTACTATCCATATCAGCCTTTCAGGGACATTCCCTCTAAGTAAGACAGACTAGGTTCACAACCTGGTTGTCACTGATGGAATCTAATTCAGATATTATGGCTCATGGCCACATCTCTCAATCTTGCCTTTCAAACATTCTTTCATAAGTCGTGAGATATTCATTCTTCAAGATGAACATACCAGCAGCCTTCAGGCTTAAGGTTATCCACAGACTTACAGAACTTTTGTGTGAACTGAGCAGTGTTCTACACCTCATCAGTATGTGGCGTCTGCTCACACTCCTATGGTTGAATATCTCATTGTGGTTCTCAAACTACCTTTGAGATCTAAATTTACTCCCACTGTTTCTATTGGAATACACACTTCCTCTAGAAGACATCATGTTTGGAGACAAACATTTTGCTCCTCGGACAAGTAAATAATATTTAGCGTACTTGCTAAGATATTCCATAAAGTTGCATATGCCGTACTAGGCTCCTAGCCTTTCTGACTTTGCCTATGACAACTTCAAATCATAAATTAAGATAGATTCAACATTATCCCCTTCCATATCTAATATGGAATTTGTTCAACCTTTATTCTTTGGAACTCGGCTAAGTATATGTATTGTATAAGGGCACAATCCCAAAACACGTAAGGGATACTTTGCATGGCTTACGTCACACCTTTATCATATAAAGTGTAGTTTCCATTTTAGAAGCACAATTTGATTGCGTATCCAATGGTATCCTTCAAGGGGAATCTTATTCCTTTTCAGTCAACTTCTGAAACACCCTTCAGGTATTAATTACTTTAATCCAATTGAAGATTAATTCCTAAGTAGTTCATCAATCTCATATTCGTGATAGCTCGAACTTTTTGGGCTTACCGAATTATGCACTTCACTGAGTACACTTGACTATTTCTAAAAATAGTCATAGAGAGAAATAAACAATTACTTGCGGCATTAATTGTCATAAACCAACAAACATCGGCATGCTTAGGCTTTAGACAATTTTTCTAGATTCTATAACATTTTCATAAAAGGGTATTTTAGTCATCTTTAGATAAGATGCGTATCACCCACTTGATTCATAATCACATGGTTCAGACATCATCGTAATGACATTTGATTATACGTTTCTCTTCCAGAGAGTCGACATCTAGAACAACCACAAATATCAAGGATAACAGACATACAAATATTTAGTTGAGATTTCATCACATATATCAGCTATATAGTGATATCAATCTAGTATGTTAGATTCAGTGACCTTTCAACTTTATCAGAATAACATTTATTCTTTATAATTGAATATGTCTACTAAATCCTAACAAATAACTGAAAGTATGTTCTTCATAAGAACCGGAACATAATAACATTTATTTAGTTCCCTTATCAGTTTACTAGATCCAGAATATGGGTAAGTGTTACAACGTTTGCTTCACCTTCAATATATGTATTTAATTTCTAATTTAATCACACTCGTAAGATATCATATGTCTTAGAGTCGACTTTGAACTTAGATAGATTCATCTCAACTCACTTGCTTAGAATAGAAACTTCATAAGTTCTCTATTTAAGCACACGCCCTAACTTTTCTTTCAATCCTTTAAACACTTGTAAATAAGACTTAAGAAAGATCACAAGAGCTATGTCTTTAATTACCTTTCATAAAGAAAATCTAAAGTTTATCAAATAGTTTATTTAACCTTTTGAATCGTATTCAAAACATTGACTATTTAATTAACCTTTAAGCAATGATTAAAGAAATAAGTCGATACTTAAATCTTACAACTTTGAAAACAACCTTTCCAAAATTCGATGTGGTCATTCTTATCCAACGTTTGAATTAATTGTCATCGTATGACAGAATGATCATATTGGATCGTATCCAATATATGATTAATTCATTGAAACTTTATTTCAAGTGATTTAACTATATGATGAGCTTCCGCTTTCATTAATAATTAAAGTCTTGGAGCACTTCATCAATTATGTAGTCTCATTGTCTCTAACTACTATAACAAGGTTGCTCGTGTCATTGCTTATTTAAAAGGATTAAAATAACTTAACCATATTTGAGAATGTTTCTCAAAAGGTAACAGTCGTAATTTGGTTTTACTAATAGAGAATAAAACATAAATATAAAGTTTGCTAAAGCTACAACAAAAAAATGAAGATAAAAGAGTGTTGTTGTTTATACACGCAAAATCAAAAATGGTCTTATGGTTTATGATTTTGCTCCCACTAGTCAACTACTCCCAATTGACTTTCAAGAATTATTAATTTCTTTAGTGGACAAGATCCCACTAAACTACCGTGACCCCCGCTTTGGCTGGTGGGCCGAAAATTGTCTAATAGGTAGACGACTCTTTGTCAATCGTATCTTATACGACTCTTATTGTTTGACTAGTCAACTCTTTGACAATTTTTATCTTATGAAGTAGTCAAACCCTTGCATCTAAAATCCAAATGACCCCGTTTTGGCTGGTGGCCGAGAGAATTCTTAGTCAAGTCATAACCCTAATATTCGTGAGATCTCATACGATCATATCTCGATAATGACGATATACCCGAGGTAGGTCAACCCCCTGCTTTGGCTGATGAGTTGAATCCGAACAAGAGCTCTTCACCGTCATTATAATATGGGGAGGCAATTTCAACTTGATTCTTTTGAGGTGGAAGTGTTTATGTAAATTAATTCACTTAATTAATTTTGAATTAATTCTCTTAATTAATTTAACTATGGTCTCATCATGTATATCTATCTCTATAGACATACATCCTACACATTCATCTAGATCGTGCTTAGTTATGCATCTATCGTGTCCTATAAAATAAATACAAGCACAAAATAAATAAATGCGTAAAGTAACCGGTATGATCATGGACTTTTCCTAGGTTCGGTTTCGAATACAAACTGATGAAACCGCGCGTCACAATCTAAGGGTAGCTGCAACTGCCAATAGGATCTTTAATGCGCCATCTCCAATGGGATCTTTATTCTTCTTTCTTTGGTCTCCATCTTCTGCTCCATTCTTGTCACATTTAATTCTATCTAATAAAATAAATACACCCGCCGGACACGGGGGGAGCTAACGGGAATGCGATAAATGCAGAAAATAAACTAGGTCACGTTCTTCATAACGGCCTAGGACAATTTTTAACCAAATTAAATCATTCACATCTATCCTATTGGACGAGTCCATGATCAATCGGGATCCATATAATCATATTATATCTACTACATCTAATCCATACAATAACATCTTATGAAAAAGATAAAATTAAACTTTAACTACTTGCGTCTTAATTAATCGATTAACGTTTAATCTATTAAATAATTTTATCCAATCAATTAACTAATTAACATTTAATTAATTAAAAGATTTTAATCGAAATAAAATTAATGATTAATTTTAAACAATTTTAATTTTAATTTTAATTAATTAGAACTATTCTAAAATAAATCAAAATTAAAATTAAGTCTATTTTGTTTCTTTCCTTTTGATTCCTAATTAAAATGGATGCCTTTGATTTCGTAAACCAAAAGCAATCTACCTTGGCCCTTTCCAAAATCAAAATTATGAAAAGAGCCTAGGCCTAGGCCTTTTTCAAAATCAAATATTTTGAAAAGGGCCTATGCCTATTCCAAACAAAATTTGGAATGGCCTAGATTATTTAAGGCAAATCCTATTTATCAAATAATCCCATATGGCATCCCAAGGTCCAAACTATTTGAAACATTAGTTAGCCACATGACATCAACTAAACAAAATATATCAATCACAACTATGAACCATATTAAATCACAAAATACACAAAACAAAAAGAAAGAGACTCGCCGAGCAGCCGACAGCCATGGGGCTACCGCCGGCCGCCGGACGGTGGTGGTGCCACCGCCAGTCGGCCCAAGCACCACCCGATCTCTTTTTTATCTTTTCGTGTATCGTTTTGCAAATCTAAATCTTTCATCTTTTAATTACGTGATTTAAAAGATAAAATTATCTACGCAAATTAACATGCTTATTGCTTAAGCTCGAAGCTCTCTCTGATACCACTGTTAGGAAATCTACGCGGGAACACATCGGAATTCAAAAATTTATTTCCTTTGACCAGGATCGACTTCGTTTAAGCAACAAACACATAAAGCTAGTAGACGGTGGTTACCTTGCTTGATCTAAAAGATCGACGCTTTGACCGTCTAAGGAGAGTAGTGATGCACGGAGCCGCCCAAGAGTTCGGCCTCTACCGGTGATCCACACGAACCGCCCGCCGGAATCCCATCATGGATTGCTACTAGAAAAACTCGGCTGCTAGACCGACCTTTACTCCCTCTGAAATCTATCTAAGAAGCTCTCTACTAGAAACGTACCCTAAGGGTACGTTTGGATTGCTTGAATGGAATAGAATGTAATAATTTTTTCATTCTGTTCATCATTTTGGCGTGTTTGGTTGCGAGAGAATGGAATGGGTTTTCATTCCTTTGGAATGATTTTTTTACCATTTTCATTCCATCAAAAAAAAGGATGGAATGGACGGAATGGTTTGATGGAATGAAATGTAAGTATAACCTAATGATAAAAAATCAACCACCACCGCCCACCCGCCCGCAACCTCCTGTAGCACCTGCCTACCCGACCGCAATCCACCACCACCGCACCACCACCCTCCACCACCACCGCCTACCCTATCACCACCCTCAGCACAACTCGTCACCATCCCCCATCATAACCTAACCCACAACCATCACAACCCACCACCGCTGCCGCCGCCATTACAACCAATGGTATCGCACACCACAACCACCACCATCACCACCACTATCATACACCACAACCACCACCATCACCACCACCATAACCACTACTATCGCACACCTCACATCATCCTCCGCCACCCATCACCGCTTGCTACACTCGTTATCATGCACGTTCATCACTCACAGTGTTACTTGTCACATCTAATACAATCTTGCATATTTCATTCCATTGCATGCCAAATATAGGAATGGAATCGGTTTCATTCCATTCCATCAGTTTCATTCCATTTCGTTACATCCCAGCAATCTAAACGCATCCTTAGTAGAGTAGAGAGGAAGAAAACCTTTTACAAGTAAAATAAGGAAAATATAATTGATTGATTTATCTCATTAATATTCAATATCATATATTAAATATATTTCCAAAATATATATTGACAATATCTTATATTGAATATATCTTTATCTTATTACCATAAATCTATCTTTCTAAAAATCAATTAATATCCATTATTAATATTATGGTAATCTTATTAATTAAATTGCACAATTCAAATGTATCTAATACATTCTAAAATGGCGACCATTTTTCCCTATATTTGGGAATTGAAATTTTCTTTAATTAATATAATACTATGATTAATTAATTTGCAAAATCCATGTGTATCAATATACACCATAATTTCGACATACATGTACATTACATGTATATTTAATTAATCAACATAATTAATATCTTATATTTAATTTATACATAATAAATAAATACCACCATATTAATTTACCACTATAACATTTATAGTCTCGAGATAAACTTTCCTTATTTGGTTATCAACTATAACCACATTTTAATCCGGCTAGATGTTCATATGTGTGACCCGATAGGCTTCTGAATATGTTGGCCGTAGACACAAAGTACAATTTACGAAAATGCCCTTCATGCCTAATGATCACGGGATAGCGTCTAGCAACACACCGTGACCCCCAATAATCGGAAGAGTCAAATGCAATGACTACTACCTTTCATGTGAAACAGTTATCATGTAAATAGAATCCTATCGCTGTAATAATATCTATACGGTCGTTTGTCGAGTGTCAAACATCAACGACCGTATCTTATAATCTGGATATCATGCTCTCTCGAAGTAACTCATTTACTTCCACTTTGCAAAGATTCACAAGAGTAAGACATTCCTTATAAGAAGGCCCTTTCGGATATTCACCCATATTGATAGGGTACTCGATTCCCAGACGACCAACATAGATACTCCGCATGCTTCAGTATCACACCCAATCACTACCGCATGATCGCCCCATGGCTAAGGGAAACCACAATAGTGTCAAAGCATGACAATCGACACCGTGATGCCACGTAAACTCCGGTCTTAAGGATAATTACACAACTACCACATAGTGTGACACTTATCAGTGTAAGTGGGTCAGTCTAACGTACGCATTCTCTAATACACGTCCACGTACAGTCCAAGTGTCTCTACACTGTTAGGAAATCACTAGTTTAATGCAACAGAATTTAAAATTTGATTTCTTCTTTCTAGATCGTTCTTTGTTTAATGCAATAAACACGTTAAGTAGTATGACGGTTATACCTTGATGATCTATAAGATCGTCGCTTTGACCGTCAACAGAGAGTAGTACAGTGCGCAAGCCGTCCACATGTCCGGCCTCTATCGCTAATCCACACGAACTCCTCGCCGGAATCCTCCTTGGATTGCTATTGGAAAACTCCGGTTGCTAGACCGGCCTTTTTCCTCTCTCACAAACTTACTATAGGATGCTCTCTATTTTACACAAGAAGTATGAGCTCTTGCAATTGTAATGTACAAAAGAGCTTGACACCCACCTCTTATTTATAGTAGAAGGTGGCGCCTCATATGTGTGTAGGAGAAGAAACCTTTTCCCAATAAAATAAGGAAAATCTTCTAGATTGATTTATCTCTTTTATTATAATTAATTTTGCCAATATCTTATATTGAATATAATTATCTTATTACCATAAATCTATTTTTTCCAAAATCAATTAATATCATATATTAATATTATGGTAATCTTATTAATTAAAATGCACAATCCAAGTGTATCTTATACCCTAGGATGTGGCGCCCCAATGGTCAATAAATTGACTTCCGGAATATTCTTTAATTAATATAATTTGTATATAATTAATATCTTGTATTTTATTTATTCATAATAAATAAATACCACCATATTAATTTACCACTATAACATTTATAGTCTAGAGATAAACTTTCCTTATTTGGTAATCAACTATAACCGCATTTTAATCCGACTCGAAGATCATATGTGTGTGACCCGATAGGCTTCCGAATATGTTGGCCGTAGACACAAAGTGCAATTTACTAAAATGCCCTTCATGCCTAACGATCACGGGATAGCGTTTAGCAACACACCGTGACCCCCAATCATCGTAAGAGTCAAAAGCAATGACTACTACCTTTCTTGTGAAGCAGTTACCGTGTAACTTACAATCCTATCGCTGTAATAATATCTATACGATCGTATCTCGAGTGTCAATACATTAACGATCGTATCTTATAATCTGGATATCATGCTCTCTCGGGATAACACATTTACTCCCACTTTGCAAAGATTCTCGAGAGCTAGACATTCCTTATAAGAAGGCCATTTCGGATATTCGATCCCAATCATAGGATACGCGATTCCCGGACGACCAATCATGTATACTCCGCATGCTTCAATATCATACCCAATCACTACCGCATGATCGCCCCGTGGCTAGGGGAAATCTCAATAGTGTCAAAGCATGACAATCCACACCGTGATGCCATGAAGACTCTGGTCTAAAGGATAATTACACAACCGCCACATAGTGTGACACTTAATGTAAGTGGGTCAGTCTAACGTACGCATTCTCTAATACACATCCATGTACAGTCCAAGTGTCTCTACACTTCGATAGACGAGATATATCCCTACTTTCTTTAAGATAGAAGACATCCAATACATGCTAGTCTGATTACACTATCAATGTCCCATTTGACAATACATAAGACTAGAGACATTTATACCAAACCTGTTAGAGTGATTAGAGACCTCATCAACCATAATCACTATCATGGTTTCTCTATCACAGTTTGATACTAGGGACGTTACTATATATATACAACAAATAATATGAAGATAAACAATATATATAATAACATAAGTGCTTTTATTAATCATAATAAAGCTATTACATGAACTAAATTGACTGTAAACGACCTGATCCGGTCCAACCCGATTGGGTTTAGGACACCTTTCCAACAATCTCCCACTTGGCCTAAAGCCAATCACCCATATGCTTAAGCCCATGCAAGTGAACATGTTTCTCATGCTTTGCTTGAGACAACGCCTTGGTTAACGGATCAGCTATGTTATCATCCATGTGGACTTTCTCTATCTTTACATCTAATCTATCTACTATCTCTCTAATCAAGTGATAGCGCCGTAGCACATGTTTGGACTTCTGATGAGACCTTGGTTCCTTTGACTGAGATATCGCTCCATTATTATCACAAAGATGCAGGCACTTTGGACCTTCAATGGAGGGAACCACACCAAGTTCAGTAATGAAATTCTTCATCCAAACTGCTTCATTTGCCGCCTCCGAGGCTGCTATGTATTCGGCTTCCGTTGTAGAGTCCACAGTAGTCTCCTGCTTGGAACTCTTCCAGCTCACTGCTCCGCCCTTAAGCTTGAAAACAAATCCAGGTTGTGACTTAAAGTCATCCTTGTCAGTTTGGAAACTGGCATCTGTATAACCTCGTAAAACTAAATCATCATTCCCGAAAACCAGGAACATATCCCTAGTACGTCTCATGTACTTAAGGATATTCTTGACAGCAATCAAGTGACCATCACCTGGATTGGACTGGTACCTACTAGTCATACTAAGAGGGTACGAGACATCTGGCCTAATGCATAACATGGCATACATGATAGACCCGATTGCCGAAGCATAAGGGATCTTGCTCATTTGTGCCCTTTCCTCCTCTGTCTTAGGACTCATTCCTTCTTGACGAAGTAGACCCCATGTGACATAGGCGACAATCCTTTCTTGGATCGCTCCATGTCTGAATCTTTTCAACATCTTGTCTATATAGGTGGATTAAGCGATGCATCCAAGCAACATTTTAGATCTATCTCTATAGATCTTTATTCCTAGAATATAGGCTGCATCACCCAAGTCCTTCATTGAGAAGTTCTTGGATAACCAAGCTTTGACTGATTGTAACATAGGCACATCATTCCCTATGAGCAATATGTCGTCTACATAAAGCACTAAGAATACAATGGCACTCCTACTAACATTCTTGTAAACACAGGGCTCATCTTCATTCTTGATGAAATCAAATTGTTTGATTATCTCATCAAAGCGAAGATTCCAACTCCGAGAAGCTTGCTTTAATCCATAAATGGATCTTTGCAGTTTACACATCATCCTGGCGTCATTGGTTGTGAAACCCTCAGGTTGTGTCATATACACCTCCTCAGACAGGTTCCCGTTAAGGAAAGCTGTTTTCACATCCATCTGCCAGATTTCGTAATCATGGTATGCTGCAATAGCGAGCAAAATTCTAATGGATTTTAATATGGCAACAGGCGAAAAGGTTTCGTCATAGTCAACTCCGTGTCTTTGCTTATAACCTTTTTCCACTAACCTAGCCTTGTAGGTAGTCACGTTACTGTCCATGTCGGTCTTTCTCTTAAAGACCCATTTGCACCCTATAGGAACTATTCCTTCAGGTGGATCAACTAAGTTCCAAACTTGGTTGTCTTTCATGGATTTCATTTCAGAATTCATGGCTTCTAGCCATTTCTCTTTGTCATGCCTTAATAGCACTTCCTCATAAGTCCTAGGATCCTCATCTTCCATGAGATACACGTCAGTGTACTTTTTGGGTTCACGGCGTTCCCTGGTGGATCTTCGAGGTGCTAGTGTGTCTACGGTAGAGGCTGGCGTCACATCTGTTTGTGGCAAGTCCTCTACTTGCATCAACTGACTGTTATCCGTAAGTGGTTCTCGAATTTCTTCAAGATCAATTTTACTCTCACTGACCCTATCAAGAATAAATTCTTTCTCCAGAAAGTGGCCAGTCCTGGAAACAAACACATTTTGTTCCTCAGGATGGTAAAATTGGCACCCTTTGGTTTCCCAAGGATATCCCACAAATAGACATTTGTCAGACCTGGGCTCTAATTTGTCAGGCATCATCTGCTTCAAGTAAGTCGGACAACCCTAAGGTTTTAGATGACCTAGGCTCGGTTTTCTCTTAGTCCATACCTCGTATGGCGTAGAGTCAACCGTCTTTGATGGAACTCGGTTCAGTGTATACGATGCGGTTTCTAGATCATACCCCCAAAATGATTTTAGGAGAACTGTGTAGCTCATCATGGATCGCACCATGTCTAACAAGGTGCGGTTCCTCCTCTCAGACATGCCATTCATCTGTGGCTTCCTGGGAGGGGTCCATTCAGGTAGAATCCCATTCTCCTTCAAATAATCTTGAACTCTTCATCTAGGTATTCTCCACCTCTATCGGATCGAAGTGTTTTGATTTCTTTACCAAATTGTTTCTCTTCACTTCTGAATTCCTTGAACTTTTCGAAGGCTTCAGACTTATACTTCATTAAGTATATATAACCATAGCGAGAATGGTCATCAGTGAAAGTGATAAAATAAGAGTACCCACCTTTGGCTTGAATTGACATTGGGCCACACACATCAGTATGTACGAGCTCAAGCAATTCATTGGATCTTATCCCTTTGCCACTAAAAGGTGACTTTGTCATCTTACCAAATAAACAAGCTTCGCATGTATCAAACGATTCATAATCGAATTGATCCAACATTCCATCTTTATGGAGTTTGGAAATGCGATTCTTATTTATATGTCCAAGTCTACAATGCCACAAGTAGGATTCATTCAAGTCATTTGTCTTGGCTTTCTTGTTATTTATATAAAGTATGTCAACATCATATCTAATATGTAGAGACCGTTGCTAAGTATGTCAGTAACATAAAAAATTCCATCACATGAAAAAGAACAACATTTATTCTCAAACGTAAATGAAAATCCATCAACATATAATGCGGAAATAGAAATAAGGCTCTTCGTAAGAGCAGGAACAAAATAACAGTTATTAAGTTCAAGCACTAGCCCACTGGGCAATGAAAGAAAATAAACTCCTACGGCTAGTGCAGCAACACTTGCTCCATTCCCAACGCGTAGGTCCACCTCTCATTTCCTTAGCTCTCTAGTTCTTCTTAGTGCCTGCATATTCATACAAATATGAGAACCACAACCAGTATCTAATACCCAGTGGTTAGACATAGAAGAAGTAATGTTGATCTCAATCATAAATATACACAAGTCGAAGCATCGTAATGCTTCTTCTTGGTACTCAAGAAGCCTTTGCAGTTTCTCCTCCAATGTCCGGTCTCACCGCAATGGAAGCAAGCATCCTTGGATTTGTCTTTTGCTATCTTAGGCGTTGTCTTAGGTGCAGCCTTCGCCTTCTTGGAATTTTTCTGAGCTTTGGCCTTGCCCTATCTAGAAGTAACCAGCAACACTTGCTTTCCCTTCCCCACAGTGCCCTCAGCAGTTTTCAACATGTTCTATAACTCCACAAGGGGGCAATCTATCTTGTTCATGTGATAATTCATCACGAATCTGCGAGAATGAATCAGGTAGAGATTGCAGAATCAAGTCAATACTCAATTCTCGTTCCAATTTATGGCCCAGCTTCTCAAGCCTCTCTATGTACCCGATCATCTTAAGCACGTGTGACCCCACAACAGTCCCAGATGCCATCGTACCTCTCAGTGCGAGACTGAGAAGCATAGAGCTCCTTTAAGTGAACAATGATTGTGTAGGCATCCATAGACTCATGTTGTTTTTGCAGTTCAGGTGTCATCGAAGAAAGCATGATACATGTGCTTGTTATACTTCTCGACAGCATCTGCAGCCGAACCCTCAGCGGGCTTCTCCGGCAGGGCCTCATCCAAGACATAGCCAATCTTCTCGTGCCTCAAAACAATTTTGAGGTTTCTTTCCCAATCGAGAAAATTAGTTTCGTCAAGCTTATTGTCAATGATAAAACGAAGGTTCAATTTGTTTGACATTTTCTACAACAGTAAATAAAGATAGAATAAGTAAAAAGCTCATGTATAAAAAACACTAAATTTGCACTTAAAATTTTATAAGGTTTTTGCTCCCACTAGCCAACTATTCTCAATTGGCTTTTAAGAAAATAATTTCTTTAGTGGGCAAGATCCCATCGAACTACCCCGACCCCCAGCTTTGGCTAATGGGGCGAAAATAATTAAACAGGTGGACAACGATTTGTCGATCATATCTTATAGGACTTTTGTTGTTTGACCAGTCAACTCTTTGACAATTTTTTCATCTTATGAAAATAGTCAAACCCTTGCCTCTAAAATCCAAACGACCCCGCTTTGGCAGGTGGTCGAGAGAATTCTTAGTCGAGTCATAACCCCAATATTCGTGAGATCTCTTTCGATCATATCTTGATAACAACGATATACCCGAGGTAGGTCAACCCCCGCTTTGGCTGGTGAGTTGGGTCCGAACAAGGGCTCTTCACCGTCGTTATAATATGGGGAGGCAATTTCGACTTGATTTTTGATGTGGGAATAATTTTAAATTAATTCACTTAATTAATTTCGTTTAATTATGGTCTCATCTACTATGTGAATATTACTACGATATCACATAAAGTAAAACATACACAACATTCCGCGCACAAAATAACTGATATGATCATGGACTTTTCCTAGGTGCGGTTTCGAATACAAACTGACGAAACCGCAGGTCACAAACTTGTTAGTAACACCATCCGCAACGGAAGCGATTTAAGGATCTAGATCTATAAATTACACGTAATAAAATAACTAGATCTACTTCTACAAGGGGTTGTAGATCATACCTCTTGGATCTCAAAATTCAAGCAGAAGAACCGCAATATGAAGAATGAAAGATGGTGTGAAGAGCACCACGATCTTCCGCACGTGTGATCCAAACAACTCCCGGTGGAAGGAAATTCTCATCTCGAATCCTCCCGATATGCTACCCGGAAAAATCTCCAAGATTTTCCCTTGCTCCCCTTGGCCGAAAATTTTCTTCTCCTCTCTAAGAGGTAGAAGTCGAATTTTGTGTGTGTATTAGGCTTGGGAGAACTCTCTTTATATATGAGAGTAATCCTTGTCCTCCAAGGATTTTATTTTGCAAATAAATAAATCCAATAAATAAAAAATAATCCCATAATATTCTAGAACAAATCTAGAATAATATTTATCTTTATTTCTTACCATAAATATTTATCCAATAAATATTTTGTGCACATGTCTTATTAATACACAAGAAAACAATTTCTTGTTTCCTAAAAACTTGTGGAGGCCGAAATTCATCCTTGTGACCTAGTCACAATAATTTTCGGCTATACACACTAATTGGGCCGAGATTATGAAAAATATCTTTTTCACATATTTAATTATTTAGCCCAACTAATTTAATAGTTCACTAAACAATTAATTCACATATCGTTTAAATTAAATTCTAGTAAGAACTAAATTAATATTATTAGGATTCGACGTCCGAGAATAGCTATGCTATATTGGAGGCACATCGGGGACCATGGACTAATAATCAGCGGCTCCGATAAATCAAATAAATAATTATCTTACAAATGTAATAATTATATTCGATAAATCAATCACAGAAATATGCCACCATAATCCCGTGATCGCACTCCTCCGATTATGAGATTATATTTATCTCCTCACGAGAATGATAATAAGCGTCCATTGATATAATCATTAGATATGGATTAATCCTCCATAGATTGCTCATTCTAAATCGAAGTTACCGTTAACCCTTTTCGTAACCTCTTATCCTTATTTACCATTAACCCCTAGTGATCAATTAATTCATACAACTCACCGGGTAGCTAATCGTGTAATATGAACTCCATGGATCGATCGCTTTCTAGGATTAACAAATAAGGAATCGTCTATCTACTTCCATAAATGGAAGGAATGGATTCCGTATCTCGTGATAACACGTACTACTCACTCAATCCAAAGACAATGCCAAGATGGGGTAATTCGGATCACAGCACTCGGTGTAATCTTTAACCGTCAAGTCAAACCTTATATATCGATTCAAGCGGCTTGATTGCGATCACCTCAGATTAAGATATATCCATAAATATGATCATCGATTGATTCGATAAGACTTCTCGATTACGGAATTATATCGTGAACTCTAATCAAATCGGTCCAAATTTTATATGATATATCTATCATATATAAATGCCCCACCAGTTCTCTTAACCGAAAGTCCGGATAAGACAATCACACCTATTGTGTTCTGGGCGCATTAATAGCACGTTAAAGGAGAGACCCGATACTCTCGATTAACTTCACTACGGGCTAATTGTATTTTAAGTACATCTTCACTAACTCAATCCTCCCGTGTATATCCCATACACCGAGTTAAGTGATTACATAAACGATATACTTTAGGGTTTTCTGTAGTGTAAATACTATTGTCACATCGGTGAATATGAGAATAATAAATATGAATAATAATATCATTTCATTTATTAAATAAAACAATTATAAAATTGTCTTTCGGGCATCACACCTAACAATCTCCCACTTGCACGAAAGCATGTGATTAATTATTTTAGAGCACACCCTATAATTTAAACTACAACAAACTACATCTCACACTTGCTCTAAAGCAATGGATACCCGTCCCGTATTCTAGTACCCATTAAGCATATCATAACCATTGCAGATGACAAAGTACACTCCGAGTGTGCCGTCGTAGGATAGGTCAGTGACTCGGGGAGTACCTACATCTAAATATCATGGGTCTTAATGATTAGTCAGGTTGTCGGCTCGAGACGATCCGTAGAATCGAAACGTTACCGGTCCATCTAATCATGTGGTACTTTCCCAATATGCTTTTGACCTCTAGTGATTTCGAAAATCCTTATAAGCTACCCATTCATCGTTTGCACAATGATGTGGTATCGGCTTCCAAATCTAGAATCACTCCCAGATATGAAAAGGAAATCCTTAAGCTATATCGCCTCTCTAGCTACTACAAAAGCCGCTAATCACCCAACTAGTTAAAGTCGAGTTGGCGTTGCTGGATTCCTCCAGGCAATAGCTTCAACACAAAATTAAACACTGTGCCCGAGATCGACTTAACGATCATCCTCAATCTGACTTAAAATCAAAATCAGTGTATCACACATATCCAAGTTCACACATGAATATGTCCGCATATTATTTATCGTTCTCTTCAAGATACTAAAGGACATACTAAACTTGCTTTGTTAACCGCCGAATCTAAGATTCGATCAAAGTTGACGTTCAATAACCTACCCATCTCTTACTAGAAAGAGAATCTATCCCATTTCTCTTGATCCGAAGATTTAGAGAGTCATTCCTGAGGCATAGGGTAGAACTTCCTCGTTGAATGTTGCATACACAGATGCATCATCTTAACCAATAAGATGGATGGGAAACCAGTGATTGATTCTAATGAATTCGACCGAGTCAAACACTTTAGAGTGTTGTCCAAATCTCTGTTGCAGAGAATTGTGGCATTGTCAGATTCTGACTTCAGATAACACACTGTTCGCGGTTTTATGCAAAGTAAAAGATAACAAGTAATAAAATAAAACCGATGTCAGCCCCAAGTGCGAAGGCTCGCAGCTATAGTGGTGAAACCGGATCGTATCCGCAGGGACTTGTACGAAAAAGAGTTTTTGCCTTCGATTTCTTTTATAAAGTTGATGATTATGATCTCGGATTTTCAATTAACAAACTAAGGTAGCAAACGTGAAAATAAATAAAACTACGATAATAAAAATTTATAATTTAAAACAACTAGAACGCACCGATGATCCACCACCCCACCTAAAATAACAAGAAAGACACATATTCATTCGTAAGTTCTTGGATTATTATCTCGCTAAAGAGGCATTTTCCTTTTCGGTTCATCGCCTTTTAATTAGTTCACCACTCTCGGTACAACTAAAGCATTTACGGATCAAAGATATGGATATAAATCCTAATCGACAACATTCACCCTCAACTTACGTATGTTGGAAGAATATTATCATTCTCCTTCACGGTAATCTACGAATTTATCAACTATCGATCTAAATTCGATTAGCATGCAACATAAGTATAGATCATACAAATTGCACATAAACAAAGTAAAACATGAAGGAAGAACAAGATAACTTACTTAAAATGAATTAAAACGAAATCCTTGTTTATTCCGTGATGGTGGCTTCACAAAGGTGGTTCTAGCTTAGAGACCTTAGCCAATCATCCTCGATTATGATTTCAGAATCGGGTCGTAGCTCCAAAGAGATTACAACAAGATTACTATTCTAATTTATTCTCGCATAACGCCTACTGAGAGTATTTACATAAAAGACGGAAAAGTAAAAGCTTGGCCAAAAGTGACCAAGGAGGGGCGCCTTTATGGATGGAAAATGAGGGAGTTCTTATAGGGAGAGTTGAGGGAGGTGTATAAGGGAGAGAGTTGTAGTTGAGGGAGATATTTTTTTGAGAATATGCTAAGGAATATTCTCAAGTTTGTTATAAGCATGTGGGAGGTGATAATGACTTTGCATGTGAAGGTGAGGAGTCACTAAAATAGCATGTGGAGTTTGTTATGACTCATCATCATCATCATTAAGGAGCACATGGAGTAACATGCATCAAACTTGGCCAAAATATCTCCGGTTCGTCCGTAATTCCAGCAGTTCGGTAAAAACTCATAACTTGAGTTGTAGACTCCGATTGACGTGATTCAAAATGCGTTGGAAAGCTCATTTTAGTATCTACAACTTTCGTCAAGAACTCTTCCCTGAAAATGCCTCTAAGTCGGGTAAAATTTCAATCGAAAACAGGTTACGGTAGAAGTACGTTGGAAAATATTGATCCGCTGATCTCGTAAACTCGTGGCATCTTCTTCTTTTTTCCTCAAAATCCATCTTTTAGGCCTCAAAATATAATGTTACGTGGCATATTTTGAAATACTTGATCACCAAGTTTGGGCCGAATCGAATCGAGCTTTCTTTATTCGAATCGAGCTTTCTTCTTAATCTTCATCCGATCTTCGCTTAAGCTCCTCATTTAACATGCAAGCGCATCTACATTCATGATAACATCGCAAAAATGTAACATCTCATATTCAAAGATTTTTATCAATGAAACCACATAATTAACACAAATTTGCACTTAACCACTTTTAAAACTCATTTGCTCAATAATTCGATTAAACCCTTGATTTCTATGCAAATTATACTTAATATGGAGGAAATTGTTATAAAATATAACATTAGAAATCGTATAAAATCACCCTAAACAACTCCCCACACTTAGCTTTTGCTCGTCCCGAGCAAAACAAAACAAGAATCAAGGCTCAAAAAGATAGACACCTCAAAGAAATACAACATATACTCAATAAATCGAGGTTCACCCCGATGTGTGTGCATAGCCATAGAAACTTCCACTAAGTCCAAACTTGAAAATTCAAAGCAAACTAGCTAATACCCCCTTCAAACTAGTAATAATGATACTTATAAGATGTACCCTACAAAACGTGACATATCCTGAAAAGAATGATAGAATATATCTAGGGCCATTCTGATATACTCAGAGGATAATCCCTACAACATATCTCATTACATTATACTCTGGGATAAGGTATACGATAACTAAGTCCTTAACTTATTCATAATAATAAATTTTTTCGATTTTTTTTTTTTTTTTTTTTTTTTTTTTTTCAACACACATCAGAATGAGCTTTTGCCCGTCATACTAGAATAGGAAATTTCGAGATAATCCCCTATCTACTCAAATCATAAGGCAGCTTTTTCTGACTGTCGTGAGCTTTTGGTCATCATAGTGGTATAGACATTTCGAGATAATGCCCTACCACACTCAAATCATCGACCACCTTTCGACACACACAATTGATTACTTTTTCGAGATTTCGCAGTGCAAGTGGTTAACATGCTAAAAGCAATTCAAACCTACTGAGCATAACACCTCAAGCAATGATTTATTTGTTAATTATTGTGCAAGAACATTAGTTATGTTTCACTTATCACATTCAAACGCTCGATATTCACAATATATCATACTCGCTATAAACACAAACTATCATAATTCTCACGATACGCCAGACGTTAGCACTAAGCACATGACTTTATAAGATAATCAAAAATCACTAATCAAAAAGTGGATATAGCTTTATAATTTAGCTCATCATTCACTATGGCTCGTGAAAAATATATTGGGTGAAACAACTAACTTATCGAACATACGGAATATAGCATTAATGACTATAAAAATAACGAACAAAGATATGCATTGTTTACTCGGAATAAACAAAAATTTGAAAATTTAGCCCATTTAGCATAGAATCAAAATAATTTAAGCAAATGGTAGATACATATAACCGACTATTCCTCCCCACACTTAAATCACAACATGTCCTCAAAGTTGTGCGTAATGTAAAAAGAAAAAGAACACTTAGCCGATTGTGGTTCAAAATTGGCAATTCCGAAGTGGCCTAGAATCGCCTCCAGAATGCTCGATGAAAGCAAGAGATCGTGGACCATCCACCGGAAAACCGGCATCATCTAAAACTCACAATTGCTATCGCAAATATCCTCGCACATCATGGGAAAACAAGACGTACTCGGGATAGGGGCACAAAAGATGATAGACAAAGCAATATCATGGAATAAAGACATAAATAAACTACAGATAAAAAGGAAAAGATATCTAGGTTACCGCCCTAGTAGGGCTTAATTATAGTCGGGAGCTCGACTAGACAATAAAATTTCAACTCGGGTTAGCTTTGAATTTCCTATTCCTTTAGTTGCATAGTAGTTAAACTAATACATGTCACACATTATTTGAAAATTTAAAATGCACTAGGTCATGATATGAAATATGTGACAAAGTATTAACTATGAGTCTTTTATACCTGTATCCTCAAGGGTTATTTCAAATTGTTCTAACAACCTAAATCTAAGAAATGATGCATTTGAATTTTTCTTTGTACTCCTCGGGATTTTCGGATAACCTCCTAATCGCTCCTTTAAATGACATTCAAACATTCATCCCGAGACTTGGTGAAACAAAATGAAAATCAATTCAAGTATTGGAAAACTATTATCCAAAGTATGAGTAAAGTATAATGCAAAATGTAGAGTTTTTTTTTTTTTTTTTTTTTTTTTTTTTTTTTAAACGGGTTGCCTCCCGGTAGCGCTTTTTGGTTAATGTCGCTTTGCTCGACAACCCAAAAATTTTCAACCCGGTCAGCCAAGTGAGGCCTCTTTCCGAATCATTCTTGATTTCCTCGGGTCAATAGTATGGATCCCACAAAAACAAAGTCTCGCCAACGATTGGCCATATCAAGAAACTTCAGATCCACTTAGTTCCTATGATTCTTCTCTTCTTCTTTTTAGGTTTCGGTTCCACAAGTCGAGGTGTATCATCAAGAATCACAATATCATCAAAGAATTCACAGAGACGTAAATCATCGGGTTCCAAAAGATCGGAGTCGTCTTGACTAGGGACGCTGCTTAGATGGAAAACCACCGGTCGCCTTTTGTTGACCAATATAGTGTTTCAACCGATGACCATTCACTCAACAACTCTCCTCGCTTATTTTTCAATTCGACGGCTCCACTAGGGAAAACTCGAGAAATTTCAAAGGGGCCGCACTAACGGGTGCGTGAGCTTACCAGAAACAGATGTAACCTGGTGGTATTATATAGTAAAACCCATTCGCCTCTTTTTGAATTCTCTATGCTTGATTTTCTTGTCGTGAAGAAGTTTAGTCCTTTCCTTATCGATTCTTGAGCTCGTGAGGCCTGGAGTCCGAACTCATCAAGCTCCGCGCAATCGCAACAATCGCTTTCTCTCGCATAACCGGTCACAAAGTTTAAGAATTTAATAGCCTGTAATGCTCGTGCTCAAGCTCGATTGGCGGTGGGCGTGCCTTACCATAAACCATCTCAAACGGAGACGTGCCAATAGGAGTTTTGAAAGTCGCCTGTAGGCCTGCAGTATATCATCCAGCGCTCCAATCATCCCTATGAGAATTCACCGCCTTTCTCAAGAATGCTTTTCAGCTTCGTTACTTACTTCAACTTGTCCACTGCCTGAGGGTGATAGGGGTAGCAGCTTTGTGTTTCACCCCATATCGTTCTAAAATCTTTCTAATGGAGTATTGCGTAGTGAGTTCCTCGCCACCGATGAGAGCTCGTGGACAACCAAACCGTGTAAAAATGTTTTTCCTCGTAAGCTCTTGACCACCTTGTGGTCGCTCCGCTGTGTTGCTATTGCCTCTACCCATTTTGACACGTAGTCAACGCAGACTGAATGTACTTGTTCCCATACGAGGATGGAAACGGTCCCATGAAGTCAATACCCCATACGCCGAAAACTTCACATTGTTGAATGGGGTGTAGGGGCATGTCCATTCGCCGAGAAAGTTTACCGGTGCGCCGCACCGGTCACAACCTTTACAAAACTCTCAGATCCTTAAAAATTGTCGGCCAAGAGAAACCGGATCAAAAAATCTTCGCAGCAGCCTTCCCAGCTCCCATAATGACCTCCCACAGTCCGCTATGGCATTGCTCTATAATGTCCTCTCGCTCGAACTCGTGGACACACCTACGGAGTAATCCATCCTTACAACGCTTGAAGAGAATAGGGTCGTCCCACACATAATAGTTCAAATCAAAAGAATTTCTTCTTTTGGCCGATATGTCGTCGTGGTCAGGATATCCGCCGCCACGCCAAGAAGTTTGCAAAAGGTGCAAACCAAGGAGAACCTTTTCCAAGACGGGGCGTGAATAACCTCGCACACATCAATAGTCATGAGTTGCTCACTTGGAAAATCAATTCCAATCTCATCCGACTCTATTTGATGATCATCGGTCACCGAGACATGTGATCGCCTACCACATTCTTGCTACCCTTCTTGTCCCGGATATGAACATCAAACTCTTGTAAAATCAAGATCCATCTCATCAAACGAGGCTTGGCATCGCCTTGCTCAACAGATACTTCAATGCGTAATGGTCTGGCCTGCATCAGAATCTCCGACCCAAGCAAATAGCTTCTAAATTTATCCATGGCAAAATCATCGCCAACAACTCCTTCTCGCTTGTTGCATAATTTACTTGTGCTGGGTTTAAAGTGTGACTAGCGTAGTAGATAGGTTGGAACTCGCCGCCCACTCTCTCGACCTAGCACCGCTCCGATCGCATAATTAGAAGCATCACACATAAGCTCGAAGGAGCTTTCACTGGTGCTATAAGAATTGGCGAGGTAATCAACTTGTCTTTTAATTCTTTAAAAGCTCTTTCACACTCAGGGGTGAAAACAAATTTCACATCCTCTCTTAAGAGAGTTGACAAAGGCTTGGCTATCTTAGAAAAGTCTTTAATGAACCGCCTATAGAATCCAACATGACCCAAGAATCCTCTTACTTCTCTTACATTTTTAGGGTATGTCATTTTTCAATAGCTTTTACCTTCGCTTTGTCAACCTCTATACCTTCCTTGACACCTTGTGTCCAAGAACAATTCCTTCTTCCACCATTAGGTGGCACTTCTCCCAATTTAAGACTAAGTCCTTCTCTATGCACCGGGACGTAACTTTATCAAGATTGTGTAAACAAAGTGGTCTAAACTGCCCCCGAATACAGAGAGAAGTCATCCATAAAAATTTCCATCACCTTCTCCACTAAACCATTGAAGATAGCCAAAGATACATCTTTGAAATGTAGCCAAAGCATGTAGAGACCAAATGGCATCCTTCGGTAAGCGGGCGGTACCGGAGGGACAGTGAAGGTAGTCTTTTCTGATCAATGGGGTCGATAGCTATCCTCAAAGTATCCGTATTAGCCATCCAAAAACAATAAAATTGCTTGCCACTAAGCCTCTCAAGGAGCCGGTCAATGAATGGCAAGGGAAAGTGGTCTTTTAGAGTTACCTCATTTAGTTTTCAGAGTCGATGCAAACTCTATAACCAAAGTGACTTGTCGTAAGGCAATCTCTTCCCCTTTTCATTCTTTTCAATAGTAATCCCTCCTTTCTTTGGCACCACCTGAGTGGGGCTCACCCATTCACTATCGGCTATTGGGTAGATGATACCCATGTCAAGCAATTTGATGATTTCCTTCTTAACGATTTCCTGCATGTGAGGGTTTAGCCTTCTCTCGAGGTCGCCGCACCTTCTTCGATCCTCAAACAAATCCCGATCTTATGCATACAGATATCGTGGCTTATCCCCTTAATATCTCCCACTTGCCAACCAAAGGCGAGGATATTATCTTGCAAAGACTTTGATAAGCTTTTCTTCCTCCTTCGGTTCTAACTTAGATGAAATGATCAAAGGGAGCTTATCACCGCCCCTCGTAAAAATGTATTTCAAGTGTTGAGGCAAGGGTTTCAACACTAAATCGACGGTGGCTTCTCCACACTTGGTCTCAATTTATCTCCTTAAGCTCTAGATCTCCAAGCTTATTATAAGGGCTATGAAGCATCATGGCCTCCCAGCCAGACAGGGGCCTCATCTCCTTTTGCAAATCTGGGCATATCACCATGCCTCTCCTCATCTTCTTTCCTACCACCTCGTGGTAATCGTAACTTTCCTTGTCAATCTCTTCTAAAAATTTTATCCACTCCTCATTAGTCCAAGTTGCGTATAGTTTATTGAATTCTTCCTCATCCCAACTACCCATGAACACTTGTTTATCATACTCACTGAAATCGCCCTCAATAGCTAAACAAGTGTCACTCGATGGGTGCTTCACCGCATTACCCACATTGAACTTTATACTCTCATCCTCCAAATGTAAGGTCACTTCGCCACCGTGGGAATCTAGTAAGGCACGGGCGGTTGCAAGAAAAGGTCTTCCAAGGATCAAGGGGTTTTCTTATCGTTGGTCATATCCATGATTACCCAATCACCGGGTATATGAAGTTCTTAACCTTGACCAATACATCTTCTACAATTCCCTTGCATATTTCACACTTCTATCGCCAAGTTGAAGAGAAATAGGTTTAAGCGTAATAGATTGATCCAATCCAAGAGATTGGAAGATTGACGTAGACATCGATTGATTGATGCTCCCGAATCACACAAAACATTGTGGAAGTCCCTGCTCCCAATAGTACACGAAATCGTAAATCTACCAGGGTCGTGGCACTTCACAGAAGTTTAGTCTGGCTGATTGCCGAGCATTCTCCATTCAATACTATGTGCTCGAGCTCTTGGAGCTTCTTTTTTCAACTTCATCAAGGCCCTTTATAAACTTTGTATACTTTGGCATTCCTATCAAAAGATCAACTAATGGAATGTTTGCCTCAAGATTCTTGAGCAAGTCGATAACCTTCTTATATTCTTTATCGATCGTTAATGACAACTTGTTTTTGCTAGGTGGGTAAGGGAGATCAAAGAAAGTCTTCCTCAAGAAAGTGCTTCTTTGCCGCCTTATCATTGATTGCTTTGTCTTCCCTATCCTTCCACCTCACATGCTTCCCGAACTTAACTTAGAATCGACTTCTTCCCAGCAGATTCTCTTCATCATCGTAATTCTCAACTTTCACCTTTCTTCGAATTTTCTCTTTCACTTGGATCAATAGTAGTCCCAACATCCTTCCGAGGAGAACAAACATCTTCCCCTCCTGCGCCTCTCGCTCACGGGAGGGGCTACTGCTTCCTCGGTTGGCCTGACCGCCAACCGCTTCCCACTCCTCGCTTTTAGCATTCACTCATCTTGACCATAGTTCCATGGTGCAATGAGATCGGTGCAAGAATTCTGGTCATTTTGGACCAGATTAACCCCTCGGGGGTTCTTCTCAGTAAAACTCGGCAGCTGACCTTGAGGTCGACTTGCTTGCTGCCCCGAAATTTGTCCCATTTGCACCTCCAAATTTCTCACTGTACTGGTCAGAGTACTTAAAGCATTTGCCAATTGAGTGTTGGCCGTGATTTGCTCGCTCAACTTTTGTTCTAAGATCTGAAATGATTGATTTTGATTTTATGGTGGATTGGTGTTCCATGTCGGGTCGATAGTTGGATTGAAAATTGCTTTGATTAGGCCTAGGGCCTGAAAATGATGGGGGTTTGTCGCCCTGGAAGGTCACTCCATCGAAACCAGGTGGTTCCGGTTATAATTGAATCCTTGAGTGTTTTGATTCGACCCGAAGGTCGATAATTTTGAGAAGTGAATGTATTCACTTCTTCCGAATGCAACAATAGATGATGACACGATGGAATGCGTGCCCAACGGTATCGCAATTTTGGCAAACGACATTGTTTTGAAATAAATTTGACTGTGAGATCGGGTCAAGTCGGCATTGATTACTACGATGGCCTTGGCCATGGCAATTGTCACACACAAGCACTTGAACATTCATTGCCGCTACTTGCTTCAGAAGTGCGCCAATCGAGCTTTTAGAGACGTGGTCTCATCTACCTCATACTTCCTCGCAATGAGCTTTTCGATTGGACGCACTCGCATAGTAGGGGGCATAATTATACTTTGCAATATCTTCAAACAACATCCATCCTCATCGTGTCTTTCTCGTAAATGCACCTCCAAAGCAGAACTATTCACCATTCCTTTAGTCAATTCAAATCAACCACCGTAGAAAGTGTTGACCAATCTTTGTTTATCCAAATGGTGTGGGGCACTTTCTCAAGAGAGTCTTAAATCGCCTCCACGCATCGTAAAAGATTCCTTCTCATTGCACAAAAGTGAATATCTCGATTCGTAAGATGAGCCGCTTTTGCGGTGGAAAGTAATCGCTCGTAAATTCTTTCTCCAACTCCTCCCACGAAGTAATGGATTCGACCGTAAGGATTTATACCATTCTTTCGCTTCTCCTTCAAAGGAGAAGGGAAAAAGTTTCATCTTTAGGGCGCCCTCAAGCGACCCCTTTGATTAAAATAGTCCCGCACGATTCTAGAAATGAGTGAATGTGATCGCATGGGTCCTCGGTGGAAAATCCATGAAATGTGGAACCTCTTACCAAATTGATTAAAGAAGTTTTGAGTTCGAATTATCACCGTGATTTCGGAATCACGACCGCAGGATTAACTTTCACAAGAGATGGCATGGCAAAGTCCGCCAATGTCCGCTGATCTCGCCATTTCTTCAACCTGGCTCCTACTTGAGCTTCTCCTCAACGTATCCTTCAGATTGTTTCCTTCCGTGGTTCCTCGTCCGTTGGTCCGGTGAGCCGGGCCAAACGTCTGCTTGGTCGAGCGATGGTTCGCTTCTATCTCCGGATTATACAAAAGTGGTCCCCGTGAGTTCGAGTTTGCATAAACTACGCTTTGGGCACCAACACCTAAATCACGAGGTTTCGGATTTTATCCTTATGCTTCGCAGAGTGGGATTCACCGAGAATCCATCACCCAACCTCAATGATTGAAACGTGTTCCGTGTTTCTTTTCTCTCTTTCTCGGTAATTACCGAATCCACTCGGTAATTACCGAAAGATTTTTTTTTTTTTTATTTATTTTTTTTTTTATTGTTTAACACGAAAACAGATAACTTAGTTGACAAAAAAACCGAAAACGAAAATTTTCCGTGCAAGTCCCCGGCAACGGCGCCAAAAACTTGTTCGCGGTTTTATGCAAAGTAAAAGATAACAAGTAATAAAATAAAACCGATGTCACCCCAAGTCGAAGGCTCGCACTATAGTGGTGAAACCGGATCGTATCCGCAGGACTTGTACGAAAAAGAGTTTTTGCCTTCGATTTCTTTTATAAAGTTGATGATTATGATCTCGGATTTTCAATTAACAAACTAAGGTAGCAAACGTGAAAATAAATAAAACTACGATAATAAAATTTATAATTTAAAACAACTAGAACGCACCGATGATCCACCACCCCACCGAAAATAACAAGAAAGACACATATTCATTCGTAAGTTCTTGGATTATTATCTCCGCTAAAGAGGCATTTTCCTTTCGGTTCATCGCCTTTTAATTAGTTCACCACTCGCGTACAACTAAAGCATTTACGGATCAAAGATATGGATATAAATCCTAATCGACAACATTCACCCTCAACTTACGTATGTTGGAAGAATATTATCATTCTCCTTCACGGTAATCTACTTAATTTATCAACTATCGTATCTAAATTCGATTAGCATGCAACATAAGTATAGATCATACAAATTGCACATAAACAAAGTAAAACATGAAGGAAGAACAAGATAACTTACTTAAAATGAATTAAAACGAAATCCTTGTTTATTCCGTGATGGTGGCTTCACAAAGGTGGTTCTAGCTTAGAGACCTTAGCCAATCATCCTCGATTATGATTTCGAATCGTAATGTCGTAGCTCCAAGATTACAACAAGATTACTATTCTAATTTATTCTCGCATAACGCCTACAGAGTATTTACATAAAAGACGGGAAAAGTAAAAGCTTGGCCAAAAGTGACCAAGGAGGCGCCTTTATGGATGGAAAATGAGGGAGTTCTTATAGGGAGAGTTGAGGAGAGTGTATAAGGGAGAGGTTGTAGTTGAGGAGATATTTTTGGGAGAATATGCTAAGGAATATTCTCAAGTTTGTTATAAGCATGTGGGAGGTGATAATGACTTTGCATGTGAAGGTGAGGAGTCACTAAAATAGCATGTGGAGTTTGTTATGACTCATCATCATCATCATTAAGGAGCACATGGAGTAACATGCATCAAACTTGGCCAAAATATCTCCGGTTCGTCCGTAATTCCAGCAGTTCGGTAAAAAATCATAACTTGAGTTGTAGACCTCCGATTGACGTGATTCAAAATGCGCTGGAAAGCTCATTTTAGTATCTACAACTTTCGTCAAGAACTCTTCCCTGAAAATGCCTCTAAGTCGGGTAAAATTTCCATCGAAAACAGGTTACGGTAGAAGTACGCTGGAAAATATTGATCCGCTGATCTCGTAAACTCGTGGCATCTTCTTCTTTTCCTCAAAATCCATCTTTTAGGCCTCAAAATATAATGTTACGTGGCATATTTTGAAATACTTGATCACCAAGTTTGGGCCGAATCGAATCGAGCTTTCTTTATTCGAATCGAGCTTTCTTCTTAATCTTCATCCGATCTTCGCTTAAGCTCCTCATTTAACATGCAAGCGCATCTACATTCATGATAACATCGTGCAAAATGTAACATCTCATATTCAAAGATTTTTATCAATGAAACCACATAATTAACACAAATTTGCACTTAACCACTTTTAAAACTCATTTGCTCAATAATTCGATTAAACCCTTGATTTCTATGCAAATTATACGAATATGGAGGAAATTGTTATAAAATATAACATTAGAAATCGTATAAAATCACCCTAAACACACACCCATGTTGATTCCAACTGGTGCAGTGTTATCCTTCACAAACACTAATGTATATATTCACTACTGTAATAAAATTGATATCCAGTCTACAAAAGACTTATCAATATACTGGTCAAATGCACATATTGTAGAAATATATGACTTCCAATGACCGAGAGGTTTGCTTTTTATCCACAAAGGACATAAGCCTTGACAGTCATCCTGTCATAAGTTCATAAGGCAATACCCTTTTGTTCCGAATGAATCCAGACTCCGTTTGTTTGGCAAGAAAGTCTCATAGAATCACCCCTGTTTTCTGTTTTTGAACGAAATCATGCAATACTAAGTGGTGAGAGAGTCCAAGGTCTGATTAACTCTCTACTTCTTAGGGAATTACCCCTAGACCACTCAATCTTTGCTCTGAAAGATAAACTTTCCTATTCATTCTACTCTTTTCCGTGTAGATCCAATTACTCCCACTGGGCCTGAGGCGCCTGGTGGTTCTTCTGAGAGCATGAACAGAATCGAGTACCGAACTCCATTCACGGGGTTATGGCTATTAAACCAACCTCTATTATCGAATCCTATATCGCTCACAAAAGAGCCATAGTCATCAATCGATCCTCAGACTACAAAGTCCGCAGAACCCGTAATGGGTAATGGATAAACCATACTCCCAATACTTACCGGGTGGATCAAAATTCGATCTAGTTTAGTAGTATTTAGTGTTATCACCAACAACCGATGTTGGATGTGGTCGATTTTAATCGATTAGTAACTACCTTGAGTAAACGTATTTCAAGGTTTAAGGTTTTATCGTTTCATAGACTCTATCGTAAAAGGACGCAATAAAGATGACAATCCCTTCCCGATCTCAAGAATCTTATAACAAACCTTTTTCTCAATGCTACAAGATATATAACGATTGGTCACTGACCGAACGTGTGCGCGAAATTCCCAGTCTTACCTTCAAGCACCGTGTGCTAAATGCTTATATTTATGGAAGCGGGGTGAACCGAATCCACACTTTATCCGTAAATTCCAAAGCATATTCTAGGTAGACTTCTCGGTCTTACACTTCAATGTAAACCGAAATTTCTCTTCTAATATCTTTATTGAGTTAAGCAGTGTATTGTAGCACATCTACAACTATGTAAAGCAATTCAACGGTTTCTCCCTTAGTGAAAGCATTTCACTATGAGGCAGGCCGAGCATCAGTCCCTAGGACTATGTGATGGCCCATTTCTGAGTATAGAATACTCCATCTCCGACAAAATCAGAGACACCTTAGAATATTTTGGATAAACTTACCGGAGTGTTTGAGTAGTTGTCAGACTAGAAGTCACTACTCATAAGCTCCCACTAGCTTGTATTTTTTTCATAAGACTCAAGGTCATCATGAACAAGCGGTGTTATTCAGATAACCATTTTCCTTTCCGATTGAAAGGAAGCTTAATCATTGAACCTTTGAGACAATATAACCAGATCGAGAAAGGTATCACCCTCGAGCCGCCTTCGAGCCTTGTCTTTTAGGGACTATGCACTAACTATGGAATATGAAGAAGCGTTTATCTAAATATAGAAACCAATTGCTTTTAATAGTTCATAAGATGTGTTTTATATACATATTTCAAAGTAGATTGTAAGTGGTTTTGACTTTATCAAACAAAAGTCCGAGTCTTGGATTCAGACTACAAATGGTATATTCACTTTCTATACGACAAACAAATTATCGAATAGAAGGTAAATCCTTCGCGTTCCAACGAATCTTAAATGAAAATAAATTTTCCGCGATATCCAAGGATTGAATCCGAGATTCATTTCCTTATATCACTCCCACTATTCTAGCCAAAATTAACTGCCCATTGTTTACTCATTTAATCGTTAAATGCACTGCTACCTTGTTCTTCCAAAGAACTTAGCTCGAGAAAATCGCCAAGGATTCATAGGTTGGTGATCCAAAATCACCGCCCCTTATCCTATGATTTTTAGTTAATTAATTTTCGTTCAAATTTAAAGTTTTCTCGCTTTAGATGACTAACACTTTTAGACATATTCTCCCATTCTTGACTTTCCATGAATGGAAATAGATCTTGAACCAAATGGTTCGTTTGAGTAGACACTACTCTTGAACCGTGGGATGTCTTATGTCGAGTGTTACTCGCGTCGACTTCTCGGATTTTTAATATACCAAAAAAACAACAAATCATAACATTAAAGCTCCCACTAGTTTATCGGTTCCAAATACCGTCTAACGAGCAATGCTTTATTTTTATGATTTTCCGATATTTTCGATTAGAATATCTTTCGTACATAGTTCCAATGTTTCCAGAAAAACAACAAATCATAGAACTCCCACTAGTTCATCGATTCCAAATATCGTCCAACTAGCAACATTTCATGACTTTCCGGTTTTTCAATTAGAACGGTTACGTGTGTAGTCAGTTACACTTTTCTAATGTTCTAGAAAAACAACAAATCATAAAGCTCCCACTAGTTCATCGATTCCAAATATCGTCCAACTAGTAACACTTCATGATTTTCCGATTTTTCAATTTAGAAAATTACTCGTGTAATCACTACACACTCAAAATTCACTAGAAGAATTTCAAAGTCCGAAATCACCTTTGATCAAACTAAGTTTGTCTTCCGTTTGACACGAATGACACTAGTGACATACCTATATGTCACTATGGTTTTTAAAAGGCTTAAGAGAAAATATCTCTTTCGAAAAATAATTGCATTATCGATTAACTAGTTCAACGTCCTAGTTACTTTCCACTTTTTAACGAAGTCAATACTAGTCAATTATAAATTTTAAGCAATTTAGTAAGGGATATAATACTGTAAATAAAATGACATATATTAATTCAAGTTTAACACTACTATATTATTTTATTTTAGGAATTGTAAACTATAAGTAAGTCTACTCTACCATTCCAAGGTTTTAACCTCGCATCTCAAAGTGCCGCCGTAGTAGGTAGGTCAAAGAGATGACGGTTAAATCGAGACAATCTCATCAATGAATAACTTGTGAGAATCGAACATCCCACGAGAATCGAACATCCCTTTATTCATTGACTACCTTCCTTTTTTAGCCTAGATATTATCGGAATACCCTTGATGAGTGTGACCTACTATATCGGATCTCTTAGAGTACGCCCGAGTGTGCCGTCGTAGGATAGGTCGGTGACCCGACGAGTACCGGAAATCCTATCCTTTCGAGACCAAGCCATGAATGTTGATAGGGGTGAACACCATCCGTAGGGGACGAAATCAAAGCGCCGCGAGGCGCCACCCTTCTCTCACTTACTTGTATCTATAGTAGAGGCCGTGGGGTTCATTGTCGCCTCCCCGCTCCCACTCAATATTTTGGAAGTGGTGGTGGGTTAACTAACCACGTCTTTTGATGTTAACATAAAAGCACATCAAATCAAGGAGTCCGAATGGTGTCGGTAACGTAGGCGACCCTACCCGTCCCTATTCGTTGGAACATATGTGATGAGCCGGACGAAGTCGGGTCAAGAGAGCCCCATTGAGAAAAGAAGGAATCACCCCTCCGCTCGCCGGTGTAGCTTAGTCTTGCCGGACCCCCGTGCATACATCACACTAGGAGGGTTAAGTCGGTCGAGCGCAGCTCAGTTGACCACCCAACCTATAAGCGAACCGTTTTTATCCAAGATTTATTGTTCTTTTACCATCATTCAATATCGTAAACACTACGAATTGAAAACGTGATCTCGTTTGTGCTTTTAAGGCGGTTCACCGAGAACACACACCGAAAAGGCTTAACGATTTCATAACCCGTCCTCGGATCTTTAATTAGTTACTAAATTAATTAATTACCACGTATTAATTAAATTTCAACTAATTACGCGAGTTTGTATACATGCCTATTTTAATTACCAAAATTAAAATTCTACATGTATGCATGGAGTGGATTTATGATATGATGCATGTCATGGCAATTCCGGTTTTATATCTATTTTATGATCAAACACATAAAAAATAAATTGCGGAAAATTTAAACACCGAGATGGATCGTTGGTACCCCCGTATCTAATCTATCCTAGGAAAAAATAAATTACAATCTTGTTGTCTTCATGTCTTCGATCTTCGAACCTTGAACCACGAACCGCGAACCCGAAAGGAGAAGGGGCCTTTATTTTATAAAATAAAATAAATATTTTTTTTTTTCGAATTTTTTTTTTTTTATAAAAATCCTGCTGTTTATTTTATTCCAGAAAAAAATCTTTTTTTTATTAAACAACCGCCGATTATTTTAAAAAAAATTAGGGTTTGATAAAAAAAAAAACAAAACCCTAGCCGTGTGAAAGAAAAAAAAACTACAACAAAAAATTTTCAGCCCCGACTCCTATTCATACCTCGAGTTCCGTCTTCATCTCGTGTTCATCATCGTTCTTCGTCGTTTTTCCGGAATTACAAGAAAAATAAAATAGCCAAAAAAATATAGAAATAAAAAAAAACAACTTTTACATCAATCCTATGCTCAAACGATCTAAATCGAGAGAGCTACAATAGATCTAACGAGTAAACAGTACCAACCTCAATCCATCTCTTCAAACCACAAAAATCGCAACATAAATATATATATATATATATATATATATATATATATATATATATATATATATATATATTTCGCCCCAAGAAAAAAAAATAAATTGGGACAAAAATCTACATGTTTACTACTCCTAGATCTAATATTTTATACGTATAAATATAGATCACCAAAGGCCGTGATACCACTATTAGTAACACCATCCATAACTGAGCGATTTAATGATCTAGATCTATAAATTACACGTAATAAAATAACTAGATCTACATCTACAAGGGGTTGTAGATCATACCTCTTGGATCTCAAAATCCAAGCGGAAGAACCGCAATATGAAGAATGAAAGATGGTGTGAAGAGCACCACGATCTTCCGCACGTGTGATCCAAGCAACTCCCGTGGAAGGAAATTCTCGCCTCGAATCCTCCCGATATGCTACCCGAAAAATCTCCAAGATTTTCCTTTGCTCCTTTGGCGAAAATTTTCTTCTCTCTCTAAGAGGTAGAAGTCGAATTTTGTGTGTGTATTAGGCTTGGGAGAACTCTCTTTATATATGAGAGAGTAATCATTGTCTCTCCAAGGATTTTATTTTGCAAATAAATAAATCCAATAAATAAAAGATAATCCCATAATATTCTAGAACAAATCTAGAATAATATTTATCTTTATTTCTTACCATAAATATTTATCCAATAAATATTTTGTGCACATTGTCTTATTAATACACAAGAAAACAATTTCTTGTTTCCTAAAAACATGTGGAGGCCGAATTCATCCTTGTGACCTAGTCACAATAATTTTCGCTATACACACTAATTAGTAAGATTAGATTATGAAAAATGTCTTTTTCACATATTTAGTTATTTAGCCCAACTAATTTAATAGTTCACTAAACGATTATTTCACATATCGTTTTAATTAAATTCTAGTAAGAACTAAATTAATATTATTAGGATTCGACGTCCGAGAATAGCTATGCTATATTGGAGGCACCTCGGGACCATGGACTAATAATCAGCGGCTCCGATAAATCAAATAAATAATTATCTTACAAACAGAATAATTATATTCGATAAATCAATCACAGGAATATGCCACCATAATCCCGTGACTGTACTCCTCCGATTATGAGATTATATTTATCTCCTTACGAGAATGATAATAAGCGTCCATTGATATAATCATTACATATGGATTAATCCTTCATAGATCGCTCATTCTAAATCGGGAAGTTACCGTTAACCCTTTTCGTAACCTCTTATCCTTATTTACCATTAACCCCTAGTGATCAATTAATTCATACAACTCACCGGTAGCTAATCGATTGTAATATGAACTCCATTGATCGATCGCTTTCTAGGATTAACAAATAAGGAAATGTCTATCTACTTCCATAAATGGAAGGAATGGATTTCGATCTCGTGATAACACGTACTACTCACTCAATCCAAAAAATGCCAAGATGGGGTAATTCAAATCACGGACTCGGTGTAATCCTTAACCATCAAGTCAAACCTCATATCGATTCAAGCGCTTGATCATGCGATCACCTCGAGATTAAGATATATCCATAAATATGATCATCGATTGATTCGATAAGACTTCTCGATTACGGAATTATATCGTGAACTCTAATCAAATCGGTCCAAATTTCTATATGATATATCTATCATATATAAATACCCCACCAGTTCTCTTTAACCGAAAGTCGAGATAAGACAATCACACCTATTGTGTTCAGGCGCATTAATAGCACGTTAAAGGAGAGACCCGATACTCTCGATTAATCGCACTACGGGCTAATTGTATTTTAAGTACATCTTCACTAACTCAATCCTCCCGTATATCCCATACACCGAAAGTTTAAGTGATTACATAAACGATATACTTTAGGGTTTTCAGTAGTGTAAATACTATTGTCACAGCGGTGAATATGAGAATAAAAAATATGAATAATAATATCATTTCATTTATTAAATAAAACAATTACAAAATTGTCTTTCGGGCATCACACCTAACAAAACTAAGGGTGTCTGCAACCGCCAACAGTATCTTTATTGTTGTACGCCAATGGGTTCTTTATCTCTCTTTGGTCTTCATCTTCTTGCTCTATTCTTGTTACATAATAATCTATCTAATAAATAATTACACCCGCCGCACACGGGGGGAGCTAACGGGAATGGGATAAATGCAAAAGGTAAACTAGGTCACGTTCTTCATAACGGCCTAGGCCTATTTTTTCAAAAACCAACATAAAGAAAACATTCTCATCTATCCTATTGGTCGACTCCATGATCAATCGGGGTCCATATAATCACATTATATCTACACATCTAATCCATACAATTTTATCTTATGAAAAAGATTAAATTCTAATTTTAACTACTTCTGCGTCTTATTTTATCACATCAAATAATTAAATAACTTTTAATTAATTATATGAATTAATCGAAAATTAAAATTAACATTTAATTTTAAATCGATTTTGACTTCAATTTTATTAAATTTGAACTATTCAAAATAAAATTAAATTATAAAGTCTCCAAACTGTTTCCTTTCCTTTTGGTTCTTAACCAAAAAGGGTGCCTTTGGTTTCCTAAACCGAAAGGCACCTTCCATTCCAAATTTGTTTTGGGTCTGGCCACTTTCTAAAATCAAAATTTTGGAAGTGGCTTAGCTTGCGCTTTTACTAAATCAAATATTTGAAAGGCGTGAGCCATTCCAAATCAAAATTTGGAAGGCCAATATTTTGGTTAATATGCCATTGTGGTTTCCCAATTCCCAAACTATTTGAACCATTGGTTGGCCATATGATACAACTAAACAAACGAGATATCTATGCACAATAAATATCACAAAACGAAAAAGGGTCGATCTCCCCGTTGGAAGAGGACAGCCGACGACGGCAGCCCTAGAGCCGCCGCCGCCCTAGAGCCAGTCGCCGCCAGTCGGCCGAGCCCCCCAATCGAACCCTTTTTTTTATTTAACTGTCTCATGATTTAGATCTTGCATCTATCGATTAATAACTACGCAATTAAATTGTGCTTATTGCTTAAACTCGAAGTCTGGCTCTGCTACCACTGTTAGGAAATCACTAGTTTAACGCAGCGGAATTTAAAATTTGATTTCCTTTTTCTATATCGTTCTTCGTTTAATGCAATAAACACGTTAAGTAGTTTGACGGTTATACCTTGATGATCTATATGATCGTCGCTTTGACCACAAATGGAGAGTAGTCTGATCAGCAGTTCGTCCCACGTGTCCGGCCTCTATCGCTAATCCACACGAACTCCTCACCGGAATCCTCCTTGGATTGCTATTGGAAAACTCTGGTTGTTAGACCGGCCTTTTTCCTCTCACAAACTCACTATAGGATGCTCTCTATTTTACACAAGAAGTATGAGCTCTTGCAATTGTAATGTATAAAAGAGCTTGACACTCACCTCTTATTTATAGTAGAAGATGGCGCCCCATATGTGTGTAAGAGAAGAAAACATTTTCCCAATAAAGTAAGAAAAATCTTCTAGATTGATTTATTTCTTTTATTATAATTAATTTTGCCAATATCTTATATTGAATATAATTATCTTATTACCATAAATCTATTTTTTTCCAAAAATCAATTAATATCCTATATTAATATTATGGTAATCTTATTAATTAAAGTGCACAATCCAAGTGTATCTTATACCCAAGGATGTGGCGCCCCAATGGTCAATAAATTGACTTCCGGAATATTCTTTAATTAATATAATTTGTATATAATTAATATCTTGTATTTTATTTATTCATAATAAATAAATACCACCATATTAATTTACCACTATAACCTTTATAGTCTGAAAATAAACTTTCCTTATTTGGTCATCAACTATAACCGCATTTTAATCACTCAAGTTCATATGTGTGTGACCCGACAGCTCAAATATGTTGGCCGTAGACACAAAGCAATTTACTAAAATGCCCTTCGCCCTAACGATCACGGGATAAATACGTCTGAAGAACACATCGCGACTCCCAATCATCGTAAAGAGTCAAAAGAATACTACTACCTTTCATTTAAGTAGCGATTCAGATAACTTATAATCTTATCGTTTGTAATAATATCCATACGATCGTATCTCGAGTGTCAATACATTAACGATCGTATCTTATAATCTGGATATCATGCTCTCTCGGGATAACACATTTACTCCCACTTTGCAAAGATTCTCGAGAGCTAGACATTCCTCATAAGAAGGCCATTTCGGATATTCGATCCCAATCACAGACCTATATGCTCACGCCTCTCTTCATCGCAATAACTGTTCCCATATCATCTCCTTAAATTTCTGATCTCTCCCCACATCATATCTTTTTCAAATCTTCTTTTTGAATTTCAAAACTTGGCTATTTCTTCCCTAAAAACTGCCATCATCTCCATAAATTTCACAGACTCATCTCAATTTCAACTTGATAACTTCTATTCGCCGGTGAGTTCTTCGTTTATTTTGCAATTAAATTTATTCTCCTGATATTTTTCTTGCATACATATTTTGTTGTTATATAATGAGCTGTGTTTGTTTTGTTGTTATGTGTTTGTTTTGTGATTGAAATCAGATGTAATTTGTCCGCCACTGACCAAGATCAGCAGATTATTGTCTCCATTCATGCACTTGGCTGACCCCATATGCCCTTTTTTTTTCCTCAATTGCAACATTCCTGCATAGATCAATTGCTGAATTGGTGAGAAATCATTCTTTCATAAATTTCTTTTACCGAAATGAAGATACTAAAAAAATTTATGATAAGAATGGGTTAAAAGGACAAATGGTATAAAGAGCAACTTCTTGGATGAGACATAGGCCGTGAGGAATTCAATTGGTGATGTGCTTACGAATGAATTTATAGTATATGTAGCTCTGAATTTGTTTGAATTTCCTATATATTATCTATCATTTTCTTTGATTTTAGGTTCGATTCAATCATCGTTAAAGATCGGAGTCAATTTGTGTTCTTATCATCTATGTGTCAAGGTACTACGACCTTCTCATCTTCCTGGTTGTATCTTTAAGTCTTTTGGACCCATTGATGGTGGCCTGCAATATTCTTACAATTTTTTTTTGCTTCCAGGATGGTTGTGTGCGCACTCCAACTTATGACTTTTTGGTGGATGAGTTGCTATTATAGTTCCAATGGAGCTCGATCATTTCTTTTTATCCGCCCTGAAAATTCTTTGCGGAATTATGCCAATATGGTGCTTACTGGTGTAACTATTTCAGTCTTAGAATCACCACCACGGTTTCAAGATGTCTTTCTTTCCATTTCCATATCCTAAACTCTGTTTTTCTTTCGATTCGTGTTATTTTTCTTTTCTCCAATGTTGGTATTCAACATTAATTTTGTTTCATTAGATCTATAGTTGTTGGTATTCAACATAAATTCTTGCTCTATATGGCTATACCTGCTATAGTGTTCGCTCACAGGTTTTTGTCTTTATTTGCTTCATGTTAATTTTCTCTTTTGGTTTGTCACTGAATTTACGTTTTCTCTTTCAGGAGTACCTTTATTGCGGCTTAACCGCATTAGGATTAGTGAATCACTCAATTCCACCTGTTGAACCATTTTGTGCATCTGATAGATTCTTTATTTTGTTTTGTTTTCATTCCATATATTAATGTTTTTTTTATTCATCTCAGTTATTTGTTCTAAGAAGCAGGTAGACATGATCATTCCTATGATATTTCAGCTAACATATGAGCATCGACGGGCTAAGGTAATTTGCTGATGAAGTCAGAATTATGAGATACCGAACCACATAATAGTTAAAGTTAAGATACTTGCGCATAAACATCATTTACATCCAACACTTAACAAAGGTTTTAAATTATTTTTGTTTGTGCATAATAATGCATCCCACTATTTGCTTCCTTCCTTCACATTTGATGTAATCATTCATATGAGATTACATACTAATCTAGTGTCATATAGCTTTATGTTTACCATGTTTCTTTGTATATTTTGTTGGTGTTTTATGCAATTTCTGAAAAGTGTCAATGCAATTTTTATGTTCAAGTACTCCCTAAATTAATCGATGCATAAGTCCGTGTTTATAACATCCAAGCTTCCAATATGATCACACATTTCCACTTATGGAGTTTTATTTTATTGCGTCCATTGAACTTATTGAATATTACCATATGTCAGGCACAAGGTATGGAATCCAAAGTTTTAGTTGTTAGTTCAATTTTGGTTGCTTTATTCTTTAATTTTCATATTGTAAGAAATGTGGCCAACTGAATACAACGTTTCGCAATGTGAAAACCCGTGTATTATGGATTTTTCTTTCCACGTTTCTCTTTTCATGTGACTGAAATGTTCATCTTAGGCATATTTAGGTAAGAGAAAGCACATTGGGTATACTCCATCTGAAAAAGATCCTGCAATGAGTGATAAAACTGATGTTATGGTGGCTGCTTTCATGAAATCTGAATGGAGCAAGAATTGGACCTATTGAAGGAGAAGATGAAATTTGTTATGGTTTAGAGTGTTCTTTATTATCTGCATAAACAAATTTCCTCCCCTCGATGTACTCTTTATTTGTTTTTCATGTTTTTTTCATACACTCTTTATATTTATTATTAGTGAGAGGCTTTGCATGATGATTCGGATGCGTGGTCATCTTCTTCATGAATGTGTACGAGGGTATAGTAAACCTGTTGTGACAAAGAGCGAGGAGGTATTTAAATATGTCATTTAATTGATCATTATTTTCCAGTTAAACAATCACAAAATGAGGTTAAAAAGCAAAACATTTGATATCGACAAAGTTGATGTTTTTTAAATGGTAGTATTTAATCATTAGATGAACAGTAGTGAAAGGAATTCATTTAATAAACTTTAAGTTTGCAATCTTTCAGTGGCGTTGAAATATTTCAAAGTGATCTGTATGATGTGTGGATGTAGAGATAGGAATGGAAAACAAAGAATGCGATGTCAACCGCGTGGATTCAGATGTTGTTTTGCCACCTAGGAAACGGCTTTTAGCCAGATTGAAAAGACTGAATTCCTTTGTGATTTTGCAGCAGTACTCTTATATTTGTGTAATCTATATTGAAAAGAGAAAATAGTAATTATATTTGTTTCTGTGCAACATTTCTTTAGGTCGGATGCTTAAAACACATTTCAATGACTTTTATTTTGTGAGGAAAATGAGTATTTATTCAAAATCCAAAATACAAGCCTTGATTACATCAGAATGAGACATTGTATCACATTGTTTCAGTCCAATCAAAATTAAGCCTTCACTATCCAAAAGATAAAGTAGGTGTGTTACCACAAAAAAAACAATAAGAAAATTGTTTCAGTCCAACCAAAATTAAGCATTCACAGGCAAGGAGATAAAATAGGTGTGTTACCTCAAAAGAAACAATAAGAAAATAAGCATGCTAAGATACTCCTACAATCTTGAATAATGCTTCCGACGTTTGATAGTCATTTCAATGACTATTGATATCCTAAATACCTTACTAAACGTTACTATCATAGTAATTGTTAATAACTGTATAACATGGGAAAAAAAATACCAAATTCTGATATGTTTTATTTGATTATTGATCAAAGATAGCGTCAGTAAAGCTGTGATCTTTATGATCAAAAAGATTTTTTCAAATAAAATGATAATATTATTGCTATTTTATTTGATTTATATCCCCATGCATTATGCACGGGTTGATGGCTAGTATATATATATGAATAGAAGTTATCAAGTTGAAATTGAGATGAGTCTGTGAAATTTATAGAGATGATGGTAGTTTTTAGGGAAGAAATAGCCAAGTTTTGAAATTCAAAAAGAAGATTTGACAAAGATATGATGTGGGGAGAGATCAGAAATTTAAGGAGATGATATAGGAACAGTTATTGCGATGAAGAGAGGCGTGAGCATATAGGCCTGTGTGTTTGTTCAGGGTTATTTGCGGGTGTGGGTCGGGTTATGGGGTTTTTTTCCTGGTAATTGGGTTAAATCTGCTCCTCTTTATATTATAGTATATATATATATACTAGTCAATAACCAGTGCATTACACGGGGTCGTATGATAATGTGATTGCATTCAAACAAAGTCTTTTCAAACTTATTGTAATGCAAGCTATTAAAATTCTTTTGTTTAAGATTAGTATTTGTTTCAGCCATGAGATAGAAATCAAAATAGACAACACAAATATGTCCAAAAGTTATACTGATGCCAATAATTGTGGTTATATTTCTACTTTTAACATTGCACGGGAGAACATATATTTTAAAAGAAGATTTTTTTAAGGATGAAAAGATGATTTTGTTGACATGTTTGTTGCGCAGGAATTAAATTGAATGGAATAAAATAATAGAACGAAATGGAATGTAATGGAATAAATTAATTATATTACTGCGTTTGGAATATGCAAGATTGGAATGAATTATATAAAAGATGACACATTGAGTGATAAGTAGAGTAGGGTAGTGAATTAAGGTTGACTGAAGTAGGGTATGGTATGGTTCATAAGGTAGGATATAGGAGAAAGGGTAGGGTTGCCCTACGCCATACCCCATTGCACTCTAACTCTCTTCCCACCCAGCCCTACCCACCGCTATCATACCCTACCCTCCACCCTATCTTACCCTACCCAATATCACCATATCTTACCCTCGACATCCTACCTACCTTACCCATTACCTACTCTACTCTACTCCACTATCACCCACCCCTACCCTACCTTACCCATCATACCACCCTACCTTACCCACCACCCCACCCTTCTCTACCCTACCCTACCCACCACCCCAACGTACCCTACCCACCACACAACCCAACCATATCCACCATTCCACTAAACACTATATACCCACCACACCACCCTACCTTACCTTACTACTACCCCAACCTATCCAACCATACTCTACCCTACGCTACCCTACCCTACCCACCGTTCCACTCAACCCTATCTTACCCACCACACCACCCCACCTCACCTTACTTCCACTCAACCCTGTCTTACCCACCACACCACCCTACCACACCTTACCCACTACCCCAACCTGCCCTACTCTACCCTAGCAACCCTACCTTTCTATTAATTATGATTCACTCTGATTTCAATCAACTATTGTATGCTATAAATATCATTATAGTCGTATTTGTCGATTAATGATTCTATATAATTAGAAAATCAAATTTTAAAAAGTCAAAAATTTTAATTCGTGTGAACGTGTGGTTGGAGAGAGAGGCTATTTATTACAAAAATCAAATTATAAAAATTTAAATTTTATAATTAGTGTGAACTGTATTTAGTGTGATTAGAGAGATATGTTATTTATTAGAAAAATCAATTTTGATAAAGTCAAATTTTGTAATAAGTGTGAACTATAAATAGTGTCATTTGAGAGAGGTGTTATTTATTAGGAAAATCAAATTTTAAAAAGTCAAAGTAATTATTTTGAAGTGTAAGAAGTGTGATTGGAGTGAAAGGATATTTAGTAGAAAATCAAATTTCGTATATTACTTTTTAAATATTATACTTTAATGAAAAAATATTTCGCATTAAGTGACATAAATTTAAGAATATTTGACATTATTTTGGGATAGACAATTTCTAAGGGATGTATTTAATGTCTTAATATTTTTTATTAAATGACATATTTGAGTTTATATATTTATCAAAATGTTATTTAATGATAGAATATTTTTCATTGAATGGTAAAATTAAATTTATCATTTATTAAATATTATAACCTAATGTGGCATTCAAAAAAAAAACCTAATGTGATATTTCACATTCAGTGCCATAAATTTAAGAATATTTGACATTAATTAGGATGACTAATTTATAGGGATGAATTTAATATGAGAATATTTTTTATTAAATGACGTATTCGGTCTATATTTTTAAATTATTCCAATTTTTTGTTGAACAATTATTGTATCATGTTTTATTGATAAAACTTTTTCATTTTTCTATTAATTATGATGCATTCTGAATTTAATCAACTATTGTATTACACCTTAAAATTTTGTAATTATTGTGAAGTGTAAGTATTAATTTGTTATTGTATATTTAGTAATTAGTGTGAATTGTAAGTAGTTATTTTGAGGTAATAAATGTTTACATTTTTTTGTATTTGTCTAATACTGATGATTGATTCTGATTTTAATCAATTATTATATACTATATTCTGCCCTAATTTTAATTAAAAAAACACTGATTGCCTCACTATGCTATTTTCCCTAAAACCCTAAAAAATAACAAAAATATACACAAATAAAAGTAAAACGCAAATTCAAAAATTGGTACCTTGCACAGAGCTAGATGCCTACACAAATCAAATACATATAAAGAATGAAAAAATAAAAAATAAAAAAAAATCCTCCATATTTATCAAAAATCCGCCTTTTTTTTGAATATCAGCATAAACCCTTAAAAAATTAGCCTAAACCCTGACAATATGATTTTTCTAGTTAAACCCTAAAAAAATAACATAAATATATACCAATAAAATTAAAATGCAAATCCAAAATTCGTACCTTTCACGGAGCTAAATGACTGTACAAATCAACTACATATAAAGAATGACAAAAGAAAAAATGTTAAAAAAAAATCCGACATTTTTTGTTTGAAAAAATTAACAAAATATGAATATCAGCCTAAACCCTAAAATTATGAATTTCAGATTAAACCCTAAAAAAGTATTTTAAAAAAATGCACAAAAAAAATTATAACACAAATTCAAAAGTTCGTACCTTGCACAGAGGTAGATGTGTGCACAAATCAACTACATATAAAGAATGACAAAAGAAAAATTATTTTAAAAAAATCCGCCATATGTATGCACAAAGGGATGAATCAATTCGTGTCTTGCACGGAGCTAAATGTCTGCACATATGGATGAATCAAGTAAACCCTAAAAAAGTAAAAATAATAAATAAAAAAATATATGCACAAATTCAAAAATTCGTCCTTTCACAGAGGTAGATGTCTGCACAAATCAATTACATATAAAGAATGACAAAAGAAAAATTATTTAAAAAAATCCGCCATATGTATGCACAAAGGGATGAATCAATTCGTGCTTTGCACGGAGCTAAATGTCAGCACAAATGGATGAATCAAATGAGATGTATAGATGATTTAAATGAGATGAATGAACATTATTAAAAAATTAGACAATGTAATGTAATACCATAGAATGCCAATGGAATGGATGAATGAAGTGAGATGAATATGTGAATATGAAATGAGGTGAATGTGAGCTAGAAAAAGATTGAGAAAGAATGTGAGCCAGAAAAAGATTAGGAAAGATATATATGGTATTTATTAGGGAAATCAAATTTTAATTAATTTTTCTAATTAGGGTAGCTGAATTTTCTAATTAGGGTAGGTTTGTTTTTTTTTTCCCTTCATATTTTCGAAATTTCTAATTAGGGTAGGTTTTTTGTTTTTTTTTCCTTCATATTTTCGAAATTTCTAATTAGGGTAGGGTTTTTTTTTCCTTTTTCTTCATATTTTAAAGAGTAGTATGAGAGAGTATAAGTCAATGCGAACTGACACATCCGTGGTCACCTTGTGCAGGAGGATCGGCAAAATAGCACCGTAACTTCGGGAGAAGGGGTGCCGCCTCACAAAGGGGGTCGCAGTGACCAGGCCCGGGCGACTGTTTACCAAAGGCAAAGATCTATTCGGTAAACAAGTCAGTTGGAAAAGCAGCCCCCGGTCTTTATGCATTGTTCGCCACAATCCCAAGCTTGGCCGTAGTGACGTCCTACCGACAAGCAGCTTAGAGATGCCCGTCATTTTTAAAGATAGTAGCCAGGGCGGAAAATGATAAGAATCTGAAGTTCTTTGCCCAATGTGAACATAAATGAAAAGCCTGTTGCGGATGGTACGGGTTTGGGGCGGGTATGGAGCAGGTCAAAGCGGATAATTGGGTTAAATCTCCTCCTCTATATTATTATCTACTATATATATATATATATATATATATTAATCCATCGCGTTCTGAGAAGTCAATGTGCCCCACCGAATTTCAAAAAAATTATTTAGTATTAAAATTATGTAGTTTTGTTGTTAAAAACGCTGTTTTACGATAAAAAAATTGATGTTTTAAACTCTGGTGACCCCACTGAATTTTTTTTTTTAGATAAAAGATGTAGTTTTAGACTCCGGTGACACCAATGGAATAAATTTCTGGATCCGCCAGTGTATACATAGATGTTTATCCAAAAGAAAAAGAAAAAAAACACGCTAGATTATAATGTCGGCGCTTTTATTAATTAGTAGCGTGTCCTAAACGCCAAGCTCTACTATAAAACCCTGATCGATTTCCCTATGATCCTATCATCCTTCATTCCTTCCGGGTTTCGCATATTTCAGCCAACGTACTCAGATGGTGATATTTCGTTTCTTCTGTTTTCTGTGTTCTTTATCCATGTTTCCTTTCTTCTTCTGCTTATGCCACATACTTTTTGTTCTATCTGTTTACCGAATTTTGGTATTATTGATCTTGTGTTGCCACAACCAATAATTTTCTATTTATTTATACAGCATTGATTACATGTTCTTTGGCTTTCTCGATTGCGATATGCTGGTTTGCTGTGTCGTATTTCCTGCATATCATCCTTTTGTTTGGCTTTAAATGATAATTTGTATGATTCAATCAAAACACTCTCGTGCTTGAAACGTATATATGGTTAGTCATAGGCATAAATTTTATTTTTTTTTCTTACTTTTTCTTTCAATTCTGTTTGCATATGATATTGCGTGTTGTCAATGTCATATGCTTAGCTGTTGATTTTCAAGGCTATTTGTACATCGGAGTTTATTTTTGATTCTGTGATGTTTCAGGCTCTGCCAAATCAGCAAACTGTGGATTACCCCAGCTTTAAATTGGTGATTGTTGGAGATGGAGGAACTGGTAATCTTTTGCTTCTCTTTTGCAGTGTTTTACTGATCTTTATTCTGCGTAAAACATTTAATATGATTACAATTTGGTAGTTTCTTCAGTCAATGCTGTTAAACAATTAACAATTTCTTAATTTTCTACAGTATTTCCTAACTTCTGTATATATCGTTTAACATGCTTGAACAACTGTAGAAATTTGTCAGACCATGATTTGTGCTTGTCGTCTTAATTATATTTCTGAAAGACCTAATTGTGTAGTGTTTGGACATACAAAATCAAGAAATTTGTGTGTAAACTCTAGTTTTGGAAAACATGATGCCTATTGCTTTGCTGCTCAAGTATTTCTTGTTTGATTCAATATTATTCTTGTTGACTTTTGCAGGTAAAACTACTTTTGTGAAGAGGCATTTGACTGGTGAATTTGAGAAGAAATATGAGCGTATGTGGTTTTTGTTTTTGATTTTTTATTTACCTGACGATACTTGTTCTCAAACTTGTAGTCGAACGATCAATATTTATAGATTAGCCAATATTCTGGCTTTTTTTTCAACAAAGCAGGAACATTTATGCATTCTTTAGGGGATACTTATAATGACCCCTTGTACTGTTTCTTATCATGTGCAGCTACTATTGGAGTGGAAGTACATCCATTGGATTTCTTCACAAATTTAGGAAAGATACGCTTCTATTGTTGGGACACTGCAGGGCAAGAGAAGTTTGGAGGCCTTCGAGATGGCTACTAGTGAGTTGTTTCCGACCCGCACTCCCTCTTTATTTCTTTTTAGGAATATATATATAGGTTGATGTTTGGCTTCTACTTTCAGGATGGACATTGTTTTCTGAAATTCTTTTTATGGTTGATTATCTTAATTATCTTTTTTCTCCTGAACTTGGAATTGATGTTTTGATGTTGGTTTCATATGTATACAATTGCAGCATTCATGGGCAGTGTGCCATCATAATGTTTGATGTTACGGCGCGTTTATCCTACAAGAACGTCCCCACCTGGCATCGAGATCTCTGCAGGTCATAACCGATTGATCGGTGTTGATCATAGTTTTGTCGATCTTAACTATTCAATATTTGTTTTTTCTTTCTTTTCATCTAATGTGCACCACTCTCTTAATTCATTGCTGTGCTGCAGGGTTTGTGAAAATATACCGATTGTTCTTTGTGGAAATAAAGTTGACGTGAAGAACCGCCAAGTTAAGGCAAGACAAGTGACATTCCACAGGAGGAAGAATCTGCAATACTATGAGATTTCAGCAAAGAGTAACTACAACTTTGAGAAGCCTTTTCTATACCTAGCAAGAAAGCTGTCTGGGTACGTAAATGTTCACTTCTTTTCTACTTATTTAATTAATAGTACGTTTTAGATCGATATTTCCACGTACGATGAATTGAAGGAGCAGTTATCTAATTATTATATTGGTTTTTCATGTTTATATATAATAGGGAAACAAACCTTCACTTTGTTGAATCACCTGCACTTGCACCACCAGAAGTGCAAATCGATTTGGCTATTCAGCAACAGTAAGCAATCCTTTCTGATCTTTGTCTCTTTTATATATTATTATTGCTGTAGTTCTGATGGAGAGTTTGTTTCTTAAGGGCAAAGGATAATTCTAGGCCCTTAAGATCGTGCAAAGTTTTTGGCAAATAGGCCCTTATATTAACTTTGCACGATCTTAAGGCAAATAGGCCAATAGGCCTATTTATCCTATTTACCTATTTGCCCAATAGGCCTATTTGCCTATTGGGCCTAGAATTATCCTTTGCCCTTAATATATCCCCTAGAATTATCCTTTGCCCTTAATATATCACGATCTCTTTTATATATTATTATCCTTTGTCTCTAAATGTGCACGATCTTAAGGGCCTAGAATCCCCTATTGGGGTCACCCTTCCCAAATAGGGTTTAGTTTGGATCCAAAAACACCTAAAACGCAAAAATTTGATAGTGTTTCCCCCTTCTTAAAACGCAAATATGGTTGACTGTCCCTTTTTTGCCAATCCCCCTCTTTTGCCTTGTGAGATCTCTCTCTCTCTTTAAATTTCAGCTTCTTCGTCTTAATACTTGCACATTGTACTATGAGTTGATTTTGAAATACTGTTATTTGTATGGTTGATCAGGAATGAGGATGAAATCCGTAAGGTGATTGGGGTGCCGCTCCCAGATGATGATGATGACTTATTTGAATGAAATGATGATCGATGTTGTCTGTGGAGCTTTCTCTTTTAAATTTTCTTTCCTGCGTTCGGTCTTGTGATATGCGCAAACCTTTTAGGGAAAGGGATTTTTGGTTGGTTTAGTCTTTTTTTTTTAACATTTGGGGTACTAGTTAGTTTAGAACGTACGTGAAGTCAAGCATTGTTTTCTTCTTTGTGAACACCAAAGGCAATTGATGGATCATTTTCAGTGATGTCTGATGAGTGTTTTCTCCCTTTTTATGAAATGGTGTTTCTTGACTTTCTTCTACCCCTAGAAATTAAATTTAAAAAAAAAATTAGTGTAGCTATGCTCGTCCAAGAAAAGAACAAAAGGAATACCTATTGCTCTGAATCATCTGCTTTGTTCGGGGGAGAAAATTTTATGGTTGTACTTTTGAAAAAAAAAAAATTATTGCCTTAATATTGGGCCTAAATGATTCTGCGATGCCATAGCCAGAGCTTCGTCGTGATATATTATTTATTTTCTTCCCTTTATTGAAGATTTCGTAAATGAATTTGTTTTTAGAGGCAAAGGATAATATGTCAATGCGGTTAACGAGCCGAGCCGATGTTGTTCAACCTTGTTTTTATTTAAGTCACGAGTTTATTCGTGATCGTTTATTTAATAAACGAAAGCGAAAAGTTATGTTTAAGTTTGACTTTCGCTTACGAAGAAAATTTATTTAAGCAAGTTTAGGATGAATCACGGAATTTTCTTATGTTTTAGTAGTTGTTCCAATTGGTCGTAGTAAATGTGCAACTTTATTCTCTTATCATTGAAGAGTGTGGGCAATCTGTCCCAACACCCCTCTCAAGCGTCGGGAATCTGTCCAACACTCGCATAAATAAGGCATAAATATTTATTTCAGTTATTTATGGCGTTAGTTTCACGGCAGTTGTGTTTTGTTGAGTTAGTTAATGAAAGATCATGATGTTCTGTTTCCCGAGTTTTTTTCTTGTTTCTTTCTTCCGCGTATTTCTTTATTACTCTGATATGACGTCAGACTTACATTAATTTTAGGGTTTTATCTATTAATCACGTGCCGAGAGTTCCATTTTCAAATAAGGGCGCGGTATCAAGGAGGATGTAACAAGAACATTTGATCACGGATTTTAAGATATATAATTTAAACACCACTTTTGATTTCTCTAATGCAATAGAACATAAAAAGTTGGAGTCTGATTTCATTAGAATCAGGGGCGGGCGTACACTAGTGGGTGGGGGCAGTTGCCCTCCCTAAGGTCGGAAACATATATTAGTATATATAAGATGTATTTTATTTGTTCCTTAAAATTTATTTCCGTTGATGTATTCATCTTGTCACATAATATGATCGAATAATTTAACAATTTTTTACTAATTATTTTCGAAATGATACATTTTAAGAAATTTAATTATATTAAAAATAATGAAAAAAAACAATTTATAAAACAAACCGTATTGTTGTATTATATTATTATTGTCAGATAAAGTATAAAAAAAAAATGATACGCCATAACCTCTTAGATACTGATAACGGACGATTTCTTATATTCTCTTTATTATTCAAATAAAATGTACATGTCGGAGAAAGAAAAAAAACGGTTTGTATTGCCTTTGTCCAGGACACGCGTCCACCCCCATGCGTGATGTTCAACTCCAGTAGATTAACTGAACAGATTTATTTTAATTTTATCATTAAGATTAAGATAAAAACTTTTTTTTGTTTTATATCACAGGCTTGTGAAGTGTAATTTCAACGTAGAAACAATAGAGAAGAGAATTAAGTGTAATTATCTCATATTAATGACAAATGCGTTTTATTATCAAAAAAAATAAAAATAAAAATAATGCAAATGCATCTTATTTAGTCATTGGATATCGGCAATCAATTGGACAAGGAAAACCACCAAAGAATGAGAGCACAAAGAGTCAACACAAGCGGTATAAGATGAACTGCTTTCTCGCTGGAAAACTTTGGACTTGGAGTTGGAAATAATGGAGGGTATTCCTTCTTCTTCATCGAACCATCATCGACTATCGGCAACGGCGTTTTTGCTGCACCTAATAACAAGTTGACCACCACATGCTCTTCCGCCGCCGCCGCGGCAGTGGAGGTGATTCGGGATACGCTAGCCGTTCTGTACATGGTGATTCGGATTATAAAGACAAATTAATGCAAAACTGAGTATGAGAAGAAGAAGAAGGGCATAGGAGGAAGGGGTCCATTTAAGGGATGACCAAAGGCCAAAAAAAAAAAAAAAAAAAAAAAAAAAAAAAAAAAAAAAGAGAGAGAGTGCACTTTGCTTGTGAGCTAAACGTGATAGAGTTGAAAATATTTGAGATGATACCTTTACTCCATGTACGTGTCAATTATCAATTGTCAATTGTCTCAGTCGGGGTAGTGAAATGATCATTATCTTGTATTATTAAACATATGTTAATAGTTGATCAATGTATTCATTATGGGATAATTATACTTTGGACATTGTTAATGACACCACACACAATATAATCGGACATCACACATGTGCAAAATTCGACTTCACAGGAGTTTTTAACCCCCGCAAAGTCGAAATGTGTTATTTCGACCCCTGTAAAGTCGAATTTTGCGCATGCCGCATGCACGAAGATATTGTGCCAAGCACGCCATTAACAATGCCCTTATACTTTTTGTCCTCGTGATTATTTATTATTAACCGAAACTAGTCTTAATTTTCATTGTTACGATAAACAACCCTATTACTAAATCAAGAGCAAAGTCTGGGGGCTGACCGGAAGGCAAAATTATCCTTCCATGTTGGATGGATGATGATTTAACTAGACTAGACTCAGATGGTAAATCAAGAGCAAAGTCTTGTGCTGATTAAGTGTAATGATATAATAAAAACAAAAAAGAAATAGAAAATGAATGTAAACTTGAATATATTGTATTTTTCTCTATTTCTTTTCTCCATTCCATAGTGCAAAGGGGAAAGGTAATATATATGGGGATAGGGGGAAAAGGAACCATCTTCTTTGTAACTAAAGTTGCAATAAATAAATGGACGTATATTTAGAGCAACTGATGGATTCTGAAAAGAGGAGAGGGTTGAAAAATCTTCCAAAAGAGAAGAAGAGCACACATCTGCAACAGGGGATCTTCATTTATCAAAGTTAAGACAAGGATATCCAATCCATGACAAACAAATGCAAGTTTATGTTGCTCTTATTAAATCAAGATGTCTGCAAGAATCAAGAATGAAAAATTGTACCTGTCCAAATTTTAACAGAATTCTGTGCTCTTCAATCTATATAAAACTTGTTAGCAAATTGTTGAATGTGATCCTCAGAAGACTGCCTTATCTCACAGTTGAATTCAACCTCCATAAGCCGATGGTTGTCTTGAGATCGATTCATAGAGATATTGATGTTCAAACAATCCCCACAACCAACACTCAAGGGAGGATGTAACAAGAACACCTGTTCACAAATTTTAAGATATATATATATAACTTAAACACCGCTTTTAGTTTCTCTAATTCAATAGAACATAAAACTTTGGAGTCTGATTTCGAATAGAATAACTAGCAGAAGCTTTGCCACTAACCTGCTGGCCCCAGTGGGTGCCAAAATCTTCACTTGGAGCAGTAGTCAACTCAATTTCCTGCCTTGAAGGATTTTGCAAGCTTCCCTACCCAATATTAAAGTCAGAACTCAAAAATATTCCAAAGAAAATGAATGGTTGGTTACTCACCCGAAAATGCACATCAAACCATCCAGCAAATCCACAGAGTTTAGCGTTTTCAGCAGTTATTGTAGACGAAATGCTTGATCGCACATTTATTATATCAGCTACTGTTGCAGTCAAACAATCTATCTCTTTCATGATTGCAGCAGTTCCAATTACTTGATTTGGATAGAGACTGTACCGTGATGATGTCTAGCAAAATAAATGGACAAGTCATCATCAAGTTGATAACTTTATATATCAGGATAACACCCTATGGCTTTCATAAATTCTCTCAACTAGTATTTTCACTTGTAATTCTACTGCCGGTGTAAAATTTTAAAAATCTAGTAGCTAGCTACAACCTGCAAATAATATTTTTTCTGTTCTTCCTTGAAGGCCTTTCTGAAAACGCTCATGTCAACTCCATAGCAAGTTTTTGTCTCATCCACAAAATTATACCAGTCTTCCATTGCTCGTCCATAAGAATCCATCTTTTGATCCCCTGATCCAGACTTTATAGGTGCAACCCACATACGAGCATGGCTAGGGTACCTACAAGAGCAAATTTTTGTAAAACAAGATGCTACAAACTCAGGCCAATTTAAAGATTTGTGAATGAGTCTTATGTATAAGAAGGAAACTAGAACCAGTTTCGTTCAGCACTCGAATCATCAAATGGGGATTCTTTTTCTTCTACTTTTAGATTCTTTCACAAAATTATTTCTATTGAAGCTGCTTTTGTATTACATGGATGTGGTCGTTCATCAGAAAAAGGGTTCCAAAAGAAAATATCTATCTTCCTTGATCCCCAAGCCCTTTATTAACACGTGCAAAGAATTGAACGTTACCTTGTATAATATTGTCCTCGGCATGACCACTCATAATACATTTTGTTGTTCAGCTAAGCGAACCATAAACAGTGCCCGGTAGATTCTACAAAAGCGACCCCATTTTCTAATTCTCATAATTTTATCTCACAACGAAATTACATTATTCTTTCCCAGTAGCAAGACACTAACATGTCACACACAATCTGAAACAGAAATTAATCAGGCCTGTGATCAAGTACCTAAATGTAGGACAAAACAGGCATATTATTTGAATGGAACCTTCAATGTTAAGTCCAAGGAATTAGGTCACTTGTTAAGCAACTTTATTTCATACTTGTTTAGACAACGCAAAATTAATCAGGAAAACTAAAAGCAAGAAATAATCAATCTCAAATAACACAGCATATTTCAAGTTTTTTGGCTTGTAAATGAATAATAAACAAATAAAAAGCCCCGTGTTTAAAATTCCAAGCATCGCATGGCATGAATTGACTTTTCTGCTCCTAATAATCCTAATTTTCCGTTCAATTTTGATAAACTGTAATACATCATACTTTAATACCATCCCACTTAAAAAATCTGAGACAAAGCTAATACATCTTCGGTGGAGGAGATTAAAAGCAAAAGAAGCATCTGCAACATTTTCTTTGTCTTTTTTGCAAGTAAAGCTATACAACAAGATCTGCACAATATATGTATAAACATAAGGTACTCACACAAATATTGACATCAAATATAGGCACAATCTAATACTGATTGAAGAATAAGCTAATAGCAGCTGCATATACCATGTAGTTTCATCAACCTTATGCACCACCACAAACAAAGTCATCTACATGCAAACTTTATTGAATACCTTAAGTCAATATTCTGCCTCTTACGAAATAAGATTATAAATTTATTTCCATTGATCCGAATTGAAATGTATGAATTATGAACAATGAACTACATGACCTAATTTTCTGTTCATAAAAATGTGTTGAACTGATTGTAAGCAAGGAAAAGATAGTGCAAATGAAAGGACAAAAAGACAAACATTGGAACTAAAACTGAACAAGAAATACTCACATAACACCATCTGGCTTCAGCCAGCGTTCACGGGCACAAATCACTGAATCGAACATTGATTCTCGAAGCAGAAAATATCCCATCCATTCAGAAATAATAACATCCACTGGAGACCAATAAGAAGGCCAGTTATCATATTAAGCAAAATTATATTACGAAACACCTTAACTTGGACAGCTCCCAGCTACACAACACGCAAAATTGATAAGAACGCCACCGGATTGACCAACAAAAAGATAAAAGAAATGTAAAACCTTTCTCAGGTAGAGTAACATCTTCCATAGATCCTTCAATAACATCAACAATATGTTGAAGCTTGTTAGCCTTGACAAGCTCCCGGGCATGATCTGCCATCTTGGTAGCTTCTACAGCATAAACTTTTCTAGCCCCAGCTTGAGCTGACCATATTGCAAGAATTCCACTTCCTGTTCCTACATCCAGAACAGTCTGCTCCAGGATTCACCATTTTAGTCTTTGTTTTTATCACGATGAATGCAATCAAGAAATACTAGTAACAATCATGATGTAAAATGAGAATGAACAGCACAAATCACACCTCGGAGTGACAACACGAATATATGCAGGTAACCCCTCAGAATTCTATGCAAAAAGTAAAAATGTTAGGCTTGGTAATGTTTTTTCCTCCCTTTTTCACTTGCAAATCTCATTTTCCTGCATTCCAATGAGTACATCCATTGCATTAGCTATTTACTAGGAAATAAAATGAACAAAGCATGGGTAATTTATTTGACCTCTGGCGCTCCATCTAGAATACATAGAGCACATCCAAATGCATCAACTTCTATGAAAATCATCAAAACATATATGGAAAGGTTGGTATTTCTTAAAAGTCTAGCCTGGCGGAGCTTAAGTTACTGTGGCCATAATCATTCATTCAGCATTGATATATACAATTATCCACTAATTCCATAATCACTCAAAGCGAAGACTCCGGTTTGACTCCTATCGTCTGTCTCATTACACAAATCTTACTATAATTTCTTAAGGTTTCACCAAGTGATGAACATCAAAAGAACACTTCCTTGAGACAAATTACGATGCACCGCTGAGAATTAGGGTGCTGACTTACCTACCACCCAAATCAAGCCAATACAATGCATAATACAAAAGCTTACAAAAGCGTACCTTCAATACCAGCATTGTATACAAATGGAAGTATAGGAAACAAAGAATAAAGGCTATACCTTTCCTTCAAAGTGGTGCTTGTTCTCGAAAACAGCTTTGAAGTAAGCATCCATTCGAACTTGGTCGGAGAGCATTTCCTTTTGCTGGTAAAGAAACGAGTATGTACAAAAATAATTGGCGAAATCAACGCCCTTGTCAACAGGAGCACCGCCACTGCTGACTGAGTTCATGGTTGTGCGGTTCATGTCGGCTCCTCCGTCCCCGGTGCAGCTTCTTCGCTCCGTCGTGCTTGCAGTGTACTCTGAGGTTGCTGGTGAGGACTGAGGAGGGCGACAGTTTATATTTTAGGTCACTTATTATTACTGTTAATAATGCCAACCGCGGGAACCCAGGAAAAATGAAAAAGAAAAATAAGAGTAACAAAATGCATTAGATACTATCCTCAAACAAAAAAAAAATTGCATTAGATATTTTGAGACCGTAGATTATAACATGAGATTTATTTATTTATATAGATGTCATAAAATCAATGGTAATTTTTTTTTACCCATTTTGTAATGGTACAAACATTTTCAAAAAATAATAGAGTAAATGTGGCGAGAAAAATGATGGGAGCTTAATCGAGTGATGGTGTTTTTATCTCGGTAATAATAGTTTTTCCATGCGTTTGGACAATGGTCACGAAGTTTTAGTTGGTGAAGTTTTAGAAAGGTAAAATGCGGTGTTCTGTGCTACGATGTGGGACCACTTCCGTGTCACTTTTGAAGGAGAATCTCTAAACATTTTTCACTGGCTTTTAGAAGTTTCTGAAAATCTATCATCGATTGGAAGTATAATAGATGATATCAGTCGCTTACTTTCTTGTTTAGTTTCTTTTTTGTTCTCCTTTGTGAAGAGACGATGAAATGTCTCGGCCCCTCTTGGCAAATGAATGTTTAAGTCTTAATGGGTGTGATATATATATATATATATATATATATGTGTGTGTGTGTGTGTGTGCGCGCGCGCGCGCACGTACGCCCGTGTGTATATATACTAATACTAATAATAAATACTAAAGTAAATACTATACTAAAAAAAAACTATTATAAAAGAGTTTTATAAAATTAATTTACATGGTTTGAAACCAATATATTACAAGAACACGAGGTATAGGCAAAAAAAAATAAAATTTCTATTAAGGATTTCGCTTGATCTCTACAACAACCAAGTCAAAGCACAAAGAAGATACATGATATTTATACAAGTAAAGGAAACAAGTAAAGGAAAGTGAATCATCTACAAAATAATTCCTTCAAGCTATTTAATTCTTAAGAGTTGTAACTCTTATAACTCATACAACAATAGCATTCATAAAACACCGTGAATGTATATGGTAATAATACCATTGGAATGTAAATGGACATCCACAATTTATCATAACAATCTCTTTTGGATGTCCATTACACAATAATATACAACTGATTTGATTGTTCGATCTAAGTTGCATAACGTATATGTCATGTAATATAAAGTTTGCCAGAAAAACCCAATGGGACAAAAACTGGACAAGAAATAAAATTCACGACATATGCATTTTTATGTGTTGCACTGACTGTCTCGTTAAAACAATGAACTAAGAAAATCTTGTGGGAAAAAACTGAGTTATAGGGAAAAAGTGTATAGTCATTGGTCTTCAAAACTGATACGCCAAGCCCATAAAAGAGCCCGTGGATCCGAATTAGGACCACATGTAGGCCCAAAAACGGATGGGGACCTTGGCCCAAATCAGCTCACACATTCGTAAGCCGAACTAGGCCAGGTACAATCCAGTTTGTCTCGCCCCCCTACGATTCCTATCATTGGCTAGGCGAATGGGCGTCGATCAAACAATACATCCAGATCAACATGAAACACTGGGCCCCGACCTGCTCGCCCCTCTAACTCGCAGTCCTTCTTCTCGGACCAAAGCCCGCTTGGTTAGGCAACAATCAACGTTACAGGTGAAAAGCCCGCAGCGGTCATGATATAAGCTCGCCTTATCAATGCTCGCCGGCGACTTTGTATCTTTACTTCCCGCATTTGTAACCGCCGACTATAGTCCTTACAAATAGCGGTGTCCCCCCGCACACCACAACTACGTGATATTGGCTTGATCTCTGACAATTCAAAGGGTACGTAAGCAGTCATTCATGACGCAGCCATAATCATAACACCCCCATTTATCTTCATATTTTTATGCACACATGTTCTTCAACAACCTAACACCAAAATCGGAAAATGGTACTCATTTAATCTTGATATCCACCGCATAATTAATAAAAAAACGTGTTTGTGATAATTCTGACATTATCAGTTGGCCCCGTTATCGGGGAAAAGATATTTTCAATGCTTTTCCGATCAAATCTACCATTGTTTCGACTTTCCGGCGGCCTAAAACCGCCTAATTTTGGTTTTCCGGTAGTTCAATGAAATCATCATCCAGATCCCCAGATCTTCATCTTGTTCATCGTCCAGTTCATCAGGATTACCGGATTCTCATCTGAATCATCAGATTCACGTCTGAATCAGAAAATCAGTTCGCTCTCCTCACGATCACTGGATTATCACAAGATCTTTCAGATCTTGATCATGTGATCAGAGAATTTTATGGACCTTCATTGGCATTTCTATGGCTCAGACACAATTAGCATGTCCAGCTATGCTAGCCATGTTACCTCCTACAATCAGAAAGGCCGGTCAGAGCTTTGTTCAGGCCACTAACGGGGAGGATGTTGGTCGCGCTCAAGCACAACACCCCTTAGACGAGCAAAATCATGTGTCGCCCTCGACGACAAGGCACCCTGCTCAAAGGTCAGGAAAACAGATCGCATGTACACCTAGGCTAAGACAAGCTCGCGAGCCTTCTCCCCGTGTGAAGGCGGTCACGCATCAGGATCCCAATACAGCTGATATTATTGCTCACGTCGAATGTGTCAAAATGATGTACCCGGCAAACAAACATCTTATCGCATTAGGGTTACGCCTCGGCCGATCAAAGACTTCGTCCCTCTGCTCAACATTAACGCTCCTATCGGGCTTCCAGCTCAGCCATATGGCGCTCCTTCTCATCACTCTGACAGGGAAGTGAGCAGTCATTCAAAGACTAGGTGAGCTCCAGAAAGAAGGTCAGCTCTTGCCTGCCTCAGACCTGGGCATGGCGAACGTATCATCACTCTAGAAAGAGAGGGTACTGAGAAACAACTAGTTCACAACAATGTCCGAGCTAGACTGGGCAAACAACAAGCTGAATCTCATTATCGACCTGAAAGGTCGCGGTCGGTAAACATTTTTAAACACTCCGCCGCACTTCACTCGAGGACAAGGTCAACCAGCTACTTAAACATGTTGAAGACCTGCAAAAGGCAAAAATTGGAAAGGACAACAAACTGTCTTAGGGTACCTATGTCCTAGCTGATCATGTCCTGAGCACATCACCTGAAGGGGTCCACTATCATACTTTCCAAAGCTATTCAGGGACGACTTGCCCATACTACTGGCTCTTCTCTTTTCAGAGCAGGGTCTCCCTAGAAACAAGAATGAATCCGCAAGGTGCATCACATTTGTAGGTGCCATGCAAGATAAGCAGTGATATGGATTCGCAACTTGCCATTCAAGTCAATTTATTCTTAGGACAATCTACAGACCAAGTTCATGGCCGAGTTTAAGTCAGTAGGTCGACCCAAAAAAACTCAAGACGACCTTTATGAGATCAAACAAGGTGAGAATGAATCAACTCTCAACTACTACGAACGATTCAACAAGGTCTACAAGCAGACCAGAGGCTAAAACGATGAAGTGGTTATGAACAGTTTCCAAAGCGGTCTCACCAAGAGTTTCTTCAAAGAGGAATTCACTCTTTGTCACCTTGAAAACTTACAGGATATGCTCGACGTGGCTCAGAAATATGGGGCATCCGAGCCCGCATCACTGTCATCATCCGGCAAGGGCAAGGCTAATGTTGAGTCCAACCCGCCTAAGGAAACCACAAACATGAATTGGGATTTCAAAAAGCCTGAGAAATTTTAGGAGGAACATTTTACTCCCCTCAACGCACCGATTGAACAGATCATGATCGAGGTGAAAGACTGCTTCAGGCTCCTCGTCCGATGAAGCCTGACGAACGAGGTGGACGTGATATAACCTCATACCATGACTATCATAAGGATCACGGCCACACAACTGACTCTTGCCGCGACTAAGAAGAGAGATTGAAAAATTAGTCTCCCACGGGGCCTTGGATAGGTTTAAGCAAGGCGGGGGTAACACCAATAGAGGCGACCCCCCAGCTCACCAAAACAGAAGGGAGATCCATGTCATTACAAAGCAGCCACTCAGTAATAATCAGCTAAAGAGTCAGATATTTTCTTCGAAACAAAGCATAGAGAAGCCAATTGTCATGTGTGGGTCCGAGCAACCGATCTCGTTCACCCGTAGAGAGCTGGCCGATTTACATGATGTTCTTGGTATGCATATTGTCGTCTTGGCCGCAGTTAATGACGCATGGGTGCATCGAATTTTGATTGGCACGGGAGCCTATAGAGACATTTTATACTGTGACTGCTTCAAACAGCTCAGCTTCTATAACTCACATTTTAGAACACGTTATAGCACCCTTGAGGGTTTCACAAATGACAAAGTACGGTCCAAGGGCGCTATATATGTGGATATTTACGAGCCTTGCAGAATTGAGAAGATAACTATCCTCTAATTGACCTCCACTCTAACTACAACATGATCCTGGGGATCCCTGCCCTCAGACAATTTCAGATGGTCGTCTCGGTTCCACACCAGAGGGCCAAGTTCCATGTCGGAAACAGGGTCAGGGTCGCAGTCAGTCAACCTCATAAAAAGCTCAAATGTATCCAACAATCTCGAGGAATGGCTAAGAACAAAAAGGCCTACGTTGAACAGATAGTACTCTTGATAAGGCCCAGTCACATCAACATGGTTAAAGAGCTCGCTCCTGCTTAGGTAGAATGTGAAACATTGCAAGCCAGGGACAAGCCGGAATTTACTGCCGATGATGTTGAAGTTTGTAGAATTTCAAACATAAAGTAAATAAAAAAATGGAATTATTTTTTATGAACTAAAATCAACAAGTTAAGTTACAATGCTACTGATCATGGGGTATTTATAGGATCATATACCTCAGTTGAAAGTAAGTTATAGACGGTTACAACAAACTATAACAGAATAACTGTTTTCCACATCAAACAACTCAGTAGGTTGTTGAGTCTTCATGTGGTTTACTGAGTTCATCAACAGATCGCACTCAAAAGATTCCCTTCAAAGACTTTATACCAGAACACCCCCTCAAGCTGAGAGTGGTTCATGAACAGCTTGCACTCAGCATTCCCTTCAGCTACTGGAACTATGAAAGATCTTTGAAATTCCTAGCTTGTCTAGCAGTTAGGTAAAAATGGGTGCATCTAAGGCCTTGATGAGAAAGTGAGCTATTTGTTCTTTTGTGTTAACTATAAGAAGTTTGAAAAGTCCAGACTTGACTTTGTCTCTCACAACATGACAGTCAATTTCAATATTTTGGGTTCTTTCATGAAACACAGGATTATAAGCAATGTGCATAGCACTTGCATTGTCACAGAACAACACAGCATGCATCTGAACATGAATTTTCAAGTCTTGGAGGATGTAAATCAACCATTTAAGTTCACAAACTGCATTTTCCGTAGCCCTGTACTCAGCCTCTGATGAAATTCTTGATATAGTGGTTTGTTTCTTTCCCTTCGAATAGATGGGAGCTCTCCTGGACACATCATGTAGCCTGATATTGATTTTCTTGTTTCAGGACAACCAACCCTATCAATGTCTATAAAACATTCCAGGACAAGGTTATTCTGTGCTGGAAACAAGATTCCTTGACCTATATTGGCCTTCAAATACCTCAGCAGTCTATGTGCTACCTTCATGTGGTTTTCAGTAAGAGTGTCCAGAAATTGACACATATTTTGAATTGTAAAAGCAATACATGATCTGGTAAAAGTGAGGTAGATTAGTTTACCCACTAATGATCTGTATGCAGTATTGTCTTTCAAAAGTGGTCACCATGTTGTAATGTTTGCTTAGACTCCGTATGTATCTTAGTAGGTTTTCCCCCCAAAATTCATATTCTTCTAGGAGGTTGAGTGTGTACTTTATTTGAGAAATGGATATGCCTGCAGGAGTTTTAGCAGCCTCAATACATAGAATATATCTCAATTTTTCAAGATCTTTAATGGTGAACTGCTGATGTAGGGCATCTTTAACTTGCTGAATCAATTGCTCACCGGGGCTTGCTGCTATGATGTCATCTACATATACCAGCAAAGCAATAAAAGATTTCCGATGAGATCATTCCACATGAAATTTCTTCAAAATACACAGAAGAAAAATCAATATTTAAGCAGCAAATATGTTCACCAATCTATATATTTGGAAATTTGAGAACAAAATCGGTGCTCGTTACTTGCAAGATTTGAAGGTGAGATAGTTGACCAATCTCAGATCTTTACCTTTCACTTTATCCTGGGATTGTATCGGAATCTATATACAATATACGGCGACCGCATCGGAGGCTCAGATCGGCGGGAGTTGTCGGAGGCCGGCCGGAATCAGCCATAGAAAGTGCAGTTAGACGGCAACATGGGATTCTTTTTCTGGTATCGAAAAATGAGGGGACAAAGGGTGAAAAGGGTATGGGGTCAATTTTGTCCGAGTGATGTTTTTCTACCTTCATGTGCTAATGTTTGAAACAAAGCATAGATAAGCCAATTTTCATGCGTGGGTCCGAGCAACCAATCTCGTTCACCCATAGAGAGCTGGCCAATTTACATGATGTTCTTGGTATGCACATTGTCGTCTCGGCCACAGTTAACGAGCATGGGTGCATCGAATTTTGATTGACACGGGAGCATATAGAGACATTTTATATCATGGATCGCTTCAAATAATTTCACTTCTATAACTCACATTTTAGAACACGTTATAGGTCATTAGGTGCAAAGTGCCTAAACACAATTATCTAATTGTTTTAGGACGAATTAATAATTCATCTTATTATATGCATGTATGCTTATAATTAAGACACTCATGAAAACCCTAAGTACCTCGTTTATGTAATCACATAACTCAGTGTATGGCTATACACAAAAGGATTGAGTTAGTGAGATGTACTTAAAATTAACTTAGTCCGTAGCGTTTATTAATCTGAGTACGGGTCTCATGATTAATTTGCTAATAATGCGCCCAGAACACTTTAGGTGTGACAATCTTATCCGGACTGTCGGTAATAGGGTACCTTGTGGGGCATTTATATATAATGATAATCATATAGGGCTAGACCGATATGATTTGAGTTCTCGATATAATTCCGTGATCGAGAAGTCTTATCGAATCACAAGATGATCATATATGGATTAATCTCAATCTCGAGTTGATCATGCATAACCGCTTAGACTAGGGTAGGGTTTGATGTGTTAGTAAGGATCACTTCATAGTATGTGGTCCAACACTTCTCGTTGGCTCTATTCTAGGATGAGTGAGTAGTCTGTGCTATCACATATATGGAATCCATTCCTTCCCTCGGGAAGTAGACAGACAGTTCCCTTATTTGTTAATCCTAGAAACTGATCGATGAGCTCAGTTCATATTATATTAGTTATGAACTAATTGGTCACTAGGGGGTTAATGGTAAATAATAATAAGATGTTTCGAGAAGGGTCTACGGAGATATCCCGAATCGAAGTGAACAGTCTATGGAGGATTTATCCGTATGTAATGATTATATCAGTGGACGCTTATCAACTCATAGTTGAGTGTAAGTTATCTATATTCGGCAGAGTTCGAGCCTGGGTTTATGGTGGTGTAATCCCGAATTAATATATTGAATATAATTGTTCGGTCCGACAAATAATTTTATTTAATTTATTGTAGCTACTGAATATGGGTCCATGGTCCCCGACGTGGCTCCTAATATAACATATACGTTTTCTCGTCGTTTCACCTCAATTATAATTAAATAGTTGGATTGGACTATTTAATTGATATGTGGATTAATTGTTTAGTTGGACTAGATAATTAAATACATGGAAAAGAAATTTTTCGTGGACTCGGCCCAACGTGTCAAAAGTGCGCATGGACCTTTATTTAGTAGAGATGGGGCGCATATTGATGATGTAGATCAAGTGAAATTAAAATACTTGACCACCAAAACCAATATTAGCAAGAGGACTAGGTCCATCGTAGTATAGCTATAGTGAATCAAGGTCGATCCCACAGGGAACCAAATTGTGGGTCATTCTATAAATAATTAATTAAGCATGGCAAGCACATAAAACGGTCTATGACCAACAAAGAACAAGAAAAGATAAATTGACACGACTCGACACAACTTAAATAAATACAACATAATTAATCTCCCCAATCATTACATTATCGTCTGGATCTAGAGATTATATATAATTAAACTAGACTCACTACTATTAATCCGAATCGTATCTTTCTTATATCGGCTACGGGAGTCATCCCTTAAACTAGACCTAGCTCCGGGAGTCATCCCCTAAACTAGACCTAGCTCCGGGTAGGCCATCCAGATCACTATGCTACATCATGTGACTTCGCTTTTTCGGCCTCCATCTCATATGACTTGCACGCTTACAAAACTAGGGATGCCGATATTAACCGTATTCCTCACCTAGGCAACATTCCTGTGATTAGCCGTACTTCCTAAGCGATCGCATCAGTCTCCGTCCCATTAACACTAACTTTTTAGGTATCATGTTAATCTACGATTTACGTATAATCAGTGCGGCAATTCCTAATATAACACAAATCTAGATCTCATTGAAAGTCCCGAAAGATCAATTCATGAGCCGACCTAGGAGCACTATATTGGTATTTCCTCACTACACGCTTTTAATTAAAACAGACGAGCAACGTAGCCGTAGCCATACCTACTAAGATAAGAAATTCTAATTGGACAAATCACACCATAAAGACGTGGCTAGATCGACTCAAATAAAAACTAAATCTTAGCGTTTTTATATATTTATCGGATAAAATAGAAGCTCATAAAGTAATTATATATACCTACTAGAAACACGATTATTAATCAAAATAAAATCATATATAGATCACAAAACATAGACGTGGGCGTGTGGATCCTTATAGACGAGGAATCCCACCACCTCACGTCGTAATCCTAGATCTACATCATTTAATTAAGAAATAATAATCTCAAACGATAAATAATAATTGGGGGAAATTAATTATAAGAATTAAGAGAAAATAAATACAAGAACTTACATAATTGAAGAACTTGTAAAAAACTGCTCTGAGATAAACTGAAGATTTTATTATGAATTGTGTGTAATGTGGTGTGTGCATAATGGCGTGTGTATGTAAATATATAGGGGAGAAATTTACATAGGATAAACCTAAACCAATCTAAAATAGTTTTCCTAAATTTAAAAGGAGTTTGAAAACACATTAGGATAATTCCCGGCCGATCTTCGGATAAAGGCAAATTCCGCCCCTCCATGCGTCCCAAAGTCGGCGCCAATCATTTGGATGGGCTTGCCGGCACTTGTCTTGCCTTACTCCTCTTTTCCGTGCTTATCCGATCTTTATCTTCAATGCATCCGTATTTGCTTGGATTTATCTTGTAGTTTAATTCTTCCATTTATAATTATCCTCCAAAAATTATCTCAATCTACAAAATAAATAATTATCCCGAAATAAATCATATTTAAATAATAAAAACGGATAAATACCAAATTATATTTTATAAATCACATAACATTAAATAATAAATATAACCATATGATTTAATATAAAATATATATTATTAGGCCCGATTTAAGGATAATGTTGATGACTTTTACGGGTATATTTTGACCGTCATCAACTACCCCCCACTTAGACTTTGATCGTCCCGAACAAAGCATCAATAAGTCATTCCCCACGAAAACATTTTCCATGGTCAAATCATACTTACGCGAGAAACTCGAGTCAACTCATACCAGTCATGCTCATAAGGTATCCATTATCCACTACTCTCTATGAACCGAAGTGATGTGTGCATGTGCATTCAGTTTTATATATTCGTGGCAAGATTAGAGTTTATGCTAACTTCGCAATCTCAACCCACCAACATCAGCATTCCCACTTCTTAAGCCTCGCATGGGTAAGACATGGTGCAATAAGCAAGAGCGTTATCTAAGAGGTTTTTGGACTTGGAGACCGAGAAAAATATACTCGAAGCCTCTTAAAAGTAAATTTTTTTCATTTTCATATTTTCAAGCATTAACACATCTCAAGAAAGAAACTTGCTTTAAAAGTAAATTATGCATTGCAAGAATCCCCTTTCACGGATTGGTCAATAGCATGAATATTACCACAAGCGCGAGGCTACTTTGGTAATGTTACTACAAGCCCAGTGTTCAACATATTGTCAAAATACAGATAAATCTCAAGGTTATTACTCCGCTTTGATGGCCAGAAGATAGGATCAGCAGATAAATATCGACACTCAGTCTACATTTCCAATCATCTATGCAATGTACACATAATTTCTTTAGTTATTACAATTTGCGCGGTAAAACTCGATTCAAAGATTAAGTATCGAATAATAAATAACTACTTGCAACAACCGGTATGAATATCCTTAAATTTACATTCACATAAGTATAAAATGATCACGTACTTCTGTTGGAATAGTGTCCTAAACCCAATCGGGTTGGACCGGATCCGACCGGGTCGGATCATTTATACTATTTCTTTATGTTTGTACATATATTAAATGGCTTTTATGTTGTCATATATATGTTCTTTTAAAGAACCAATTATGAATTGTTATATGATAACGTCCTTAGTATTAAACTGTGATAGAGAAACCATGATAGGCGATTATGGTTGATGAGATCTCTAATCACTTTAATAAGTTTGATACTTAAATGTCTCTAGGTGATGTACTATTAAACAGGGGCATTGATAGTATAAACAGACTTCAGCACGTATTGGATGTCTTCTGCCTTTAGTAAGAGGATAGATCTCGTCTATCGAAGTGTAGAGACACTTGGGTACGCGGGGCGTGTATTAGAGAATGCGACGTTAGGATCGACCCACTTACACGTATAAGTGTCACACTATGTGACGGTTGTGTAATTATCCTTAAGACCGGAGTCTTCATGGCATCACGGTGTGGATTGTCATGCTTTGACACTATTGAGGTTTCCCCTAGCCACGGGGCGATCATGCGGTAGTGATTGGGTGTGATACTGAAGCATGCGGAGTATACATGATTGGTCGTCCGGGAATCGCGTATCCTATGATTGGGATCGAATATCCGAAATGGCCTTCTTATAAGGAATGTCTAGCTCTCGTGAATCTTTGCAAAGTGGGAGTAAACGAGTTACTTCGAGAGAGCATGATATCCAGATTATAAGATACGGTTGTTAATGTTTGACACTCGACGTACGACCGTATGGATATTATTACAGCGATAGGATTGTAAGTTACACGGTAACTGTTTCACATGAAAGGTAGTAGTCATTGCATTTGACTCTTCCGATGATTGGGGGTCACGGTGTGTTGCTAGACGCTATCCCGTGATCGTTAGGCATGAAGGGCATTTTCGTAATTTGCACTTTGTGTCTACGGCCAACATATTCGGAAGCCTATCGGGTCACACACATAAGAACATCTAGCCGGATTAAAATGTGGTTATAGATGATAACCAAATAAGGAAAGTTTATCTCGAGACTATAAAGGTTATAGTGGTAAATTAATATGGTGGTATTTATTTATTATGAATAAATTAAATACAAGATATTAATAATATTATATTAATTAAAGAATATTCCTAAGCCAATTTGTTGGTCAAAGGGCACTACATTGAAGTGTATAAGATACACTTGGATTATGCAATTTAATTAATAAGATTACCATATATTAATATAAGATATTAATATATATAAATATATATGGTTACATGCATGTGCTACATGTATATAAGATATACATGTGCACATTTGTGTTAGCTAGATATTTATATATAGATTTATGTGTTTGTAATATATATAAGTGATATATATACACATGTGTAGAAATTGATTTATAGTAATAAAATAAAGATAATCAATATTAGATATTGACAATATCTTAGGAATATTCAATATAAGATATTGACAAAATCCTAGATTTATTTAATATGAGATATTATAATAAATGAGATAAATCAATCAATTATATTTTCCTTATTTTATTGGGAAAAGGTTTTCTTCTCTCTACTTATTTTTGGGCGCCACATCCATTATAAAAGGAGGTGGGTGTCAAGCTCTTTTCTTGCACATCACAATTCCAAGAGCTAATAGTTCTTGTGTAAAATAGAGAGCATCCTGTAGAGAGTTGGAGAGAGGGGAAAAAGGCCGGTCAAGCAACCGGAGTTTTCCAATAGCAGTCCATGATGGGATTCCGGCGGGCTGTTCGTGTGGATTAGCGATAGAGGCCGGACGCGTGGACGGCTTGCGCATTGAACTACTCTCCGTTGGCGGTCAAAGCGACGATCTTGTAGATCATCTAAGGTATAACCGTCTACTACTTGTTTGTTTATTGCTTAAACGAAGTCGATCTTGGGTCGATAGGAAATAAATTTTTGAATTCCGCTGCGTTCCCGCGTAGATTTCCTAACCAGAGTGGTATCGAGAGAGCTTGAGCTTAAGCAATAAGCATGTTATTATGCGTAGTTAATTTTATCGTTTAAATCACATAATTAAAAGATGAAAGATTTTTGATTTGCAAAATTGATACATGAAAAGAAAAAAAAAAAAAAGGGGATCGGGTGGTGCTCGGCCGACTGGCGGCGGCACCACCACCGGCGGCGGTCAAGGCGGCGGCGGCAAAGAGGCAACTCTTTGCGCGGCGATCGGTTGACCGGTCAATGCTGGATCTCCAAATTTTTGTTTTGTGTATTTTGTGATTCAATATGGTTCATAGTTGTGATTAAAATCTCCTTTGTTTAGTTGTGTCATGTGGCTAACCAATGGTTCAAATAGTTTGGCCATTGGGATGCCACATGACATTAAAATGATAATGGTCTTTCCAAACTTTGTTTGGAATGCGCTTGCCCTTTTCCAAATATTTGATTTGGGAAAAGGCCTAGGCCTAGGCCACTTCCAAAATTTTGATTTTGGAAAGTGGCCAGGCCTAAGCCAAATTTGGTTTAGGAAACCAAAGACATCCCTTTTGATTACGAATCAAAATGAAAGAAACAAAAGAGAAATAATTTTAATTTTGATTTATTTTGGAATAGTTCTAATTAATTAAAATTAAAATTAAAATCGGTTTAAAATTAATCGTTAATTTTATTTCGATTAAAATATTTAATTAATTAAATGTTAATTAGTTAATTGATTGGATAAAATTATTTAATAGATTAAATGTTAATTGATTAATTAAGACGCAAGTAGTTAAATTTTAATTTTATCTTTTTCATAAGATTTTATTGTATGGATTAGATATAGTAGATATAATATGATTATATGGACTTCATTGATCGTATGGACTCGACCGATAGGATAGATGTGAATGATTTAATTTTTCCGTTGGTTTAAAAATTGTCCTAGGCCGTTATGAAGAACGTGACCTAGTTTATTTTCTGCATTTATCCCATTCCTGTTGACTCCCCCGTGTGCGGCGGGTGTATTTATTTTATTAGATAGAATTAAATGTAACAAGAATGGAGCAGAAGATGGAGACCAAAGAAAGACGAAAAATAAAGATCCCATTGGAGAATGGCGCATTAAAAGATCCTATTGGCGGTTGCAGCCTACCCTTAGATTGTGACCAGCGGTTTCAATCGGGCTTGTATTCAAACCGCACCTAGGAAAAGTCCATGATCATACCGGTTACTTTACGCATTTATTTATTTTGTGCTTGTATTTATTTTATATGATACGATAGATGCATGACTAGGCACGATCTAGATAAATGTGTAGGATGTATGTCTATAGAGATAGATATATTTGATGAGACCGTAATTAAATTAATTAAGAGAATTAATTCAAAATTAATTAAGTGAATTAATTTAAAATTACTCCCACAACAAAAATCGAGTTATAATATGTCTCCCAATATTATAGTGACGGTGAAGAGCCTTTGTTCGGATCCAACTGATCGCCCACGCCGGGAGTTGACCTACCACGGGTATATCGTCATTATCGAGATATGATCGTTATGAGATCTCATGAATACTTGGGTTACGACTCGACTAAGAATCTTGCGGTGATTGGCCCACGCCGGGACCGTCGATTTTAGAGACATACGGTTGACTATCACATAGACGATGTGAATTGTCAAAGAGTTGACTATTCAAACCACTCGGAAGTCGCGTTAGACGCGATTGGTAAGAAGTACCTACCCGTCGAAATTGACCCGGTCGATCGCCCACGCCGGGATCGAGTCAACTAGATAGGATTTCACCACTAAAGAATTTTTAATTCTTGAAAGTCAATTGGGAGTAGTTGATTAGTGGGAGCAAAATCATAATCCCAAAGACCATATTTGATTTTGCGTGTATAGACAACGACACTCTTTTATCTTCATTTTTATGTTGTAGTTTTTTTTGTTTTTTTTTTTTTAGCAAACTTTTATATTTATGTTTTTCTCGATTAGTAAAACCAAATTATGACTGTTTGAGAAACGTTCTCAAGAATGATTAAGTAATTTTAATCCTTTTAAAATAAGCAATGACATGAGCAATCCCGTTATAGTAGTTAGAGACAAGGAGACTACATATTTGATGGAGTACTCCAAGACTTTAATTATTAATGAAAGCAGAAGCTCATGATATGATTAAATCATTTGAAATTAGTTTCAACGAATTAGTCATATATTGGATACGATCCAAGATGATCATTCTGTCATACGATGACAATTAATTCAAACGTTGAATAAGAATGACCAGATCTAATTTTGGAAAGGTTGTTTTCAAAATTGTAAGATTTAAGTATCGACTTAATTCTATCATTGCTTAAAGGTTAATTAAATAGTTAATGTTTTAAATACGATTTAAAAGGTTAAATAAACTATTTAATAAACTTTAGATTACTTTATGAAAGGAAATCAAAGACATAGCTCTTGTGATCTTTCTTAAGTCTTATGAAGACTACACTAAGAAACATTTACAAGTGCTTGAAGGATTAAAATGAAAGTTAGGGCATGTGCTTAAATAGAGAACTTATTGAAGTTTCTATTATAGGCAAGTAAGTTGAGATAAATCAATCTAAGTTCAAGTCAACTCTAAGATATATGATATCTTACGAGTGTGATTAAATTAGAAAGATTGAATACAAAAATGGAAGGTGAAACAAACATTGTAACACTTACCATATTCGGATCTAGTAAAGCGATAAAGGGAACTAAATAAATGTTATTATGTTCGGTTCTTATGAAGGACACAAGTTCGCTTATTTGTTAGGATTTAGTAGACACATTCAATTGTAAAGAATAAATGTTATTCCGATAAAGTTGGAAGGTCACTTGAATCTAACATACTAGATTGATGTCACTATATAGATGATATAAGTGATGGGATCTCAACTAAATATTTGTATGGTCATATCCTTGATATTTGTGGTTGTTCTGACACACAGTCTCCGGAAGAGAAGCGTGTAATTAAACGTCATTCGATGATGTTGAACCATATGATTATGAATCATGTGGGTTAAACGCATCTTATCCAAAGAGGACTAAAATACCCTTTTATGAAAAGGTTATAAATTCTAGAAAAATTGTCTAAAGCCTAAACATACCGATGTTTGTTGGCTTATGACAATTAATGCCACAAATAATTGTTTGTTAATCTCTATGACTATTTTTAGAAATAGTCAAGTGTACTTAGTAAAGTGAAAATTCGGAAGCCCAAAAGTTCGAGCTAGTAATGCGAATATGAGATTGATGAGCTACTTAGGAATTAATCTTCAATTGGATTGAAGTAATTAATACTGGGTGGTGTTTCGTAAGTCGTCTGAAAGGAATAAGATTCTTCCTTGAAGGATACCATCTTTGGGATACGCAATTAGATTGTGTTCCCAAAATGGAAATAACACTTTATATGATAAAGGTGTGACGCAAGCCATCACGAAATATCCCTTACCCGCTTCGATATAGTGCCTTATACTTAACCGAGTTCCAAAGAATAAAGGTTGAATAAATTCCATATTAGATATGGAAGAGGATAATGTCAAATCTGTCTTAACCGATGATTTGAAGTTGTCATAAGCAAAGTCAGAAAGGCTTGGAGCCTAGTACGACATATGCAACTTTGTGGAATATCTCAGCAAGTACGCTAGATATTATTTACTGGTCCGCGGAGCAAAAGGTGTTTGTCTCCAAACATGCTGTCTTCTAGAGGAAGTGTTTCTTCCAAAAGAAACAGTGGGAGTGAATCAGATCTCAAAACAGTTTGAGATCCACAAAGATATATTCAACCATAGGAACGTGAGCGGACGCCACATAGTGATGAGGTGTAGATCACTGCTCAGTGCACACAAAAGTTCTGTAAGTCTGTGGATGACCTTAAGCCTGAAAAGGCTGCTGGTATGTTCATCTTGAAGAATGAATATCTCACGACTTATGAAAGAATGTTTGAGAGGCAATATTGAGAGATATGGCTAGAGCCATAATATCTCGAATTAGATTCCATCAAAGACAATCAGGTTGTGAACCTAGTCCATCTTACCTAAGGGAGTGTCCCTGAAAGGTGACATGGATAGTAATATGATTACCATAAGGCTATAGTGGACGGTTGAAGGGCATGAGGTGTAAACCTTATAATTGTCTTTATCTTTGGCAAATGTGTCTGCCCTATTCGAGACTATGCTTGTTGTAACCCATTATCATGACTATATGATAGTGTTGAAGACGTTGGGCAGAAAGCTCGATGTTCATAGACAATAACATGACACGTAAGTCCACGAGATCCATTTATGGACTCAAACAAGTTTCTCTAGACGATTTCTTTGTTTGATAATCAAAGGAGTTTGATTTAGTCAAAAGAAGGATATGCCCAATGTGCAAGATGGATAGTGGGAGTGCATTACTATTTTTGAGTAAGGTATTGGATATCTCTCTCATGAATCATCTCCCCATGTCACAGTCAATTAATGTTTGGTAATTCAAGATCTTTACGAAAGCACTTGGATTAGCAGTTCTTATTTTTAGAAATGAGAATCTATAGCGATAGATTTTATCTTTGTTAGATTATAGTTTACCTATATAGATGTGATGCTAAAAGAAGTTTAGCATAGATCGCGAGATCTATCTATGTTAGGACGTTGGTCCTAAAGATAAGGTGAAAGATGATGCTTATGGAAGGTTTCTTCGCTATCGCGATAGAACCATCTTATAGGTAATGCCGGATGTTCATAGTCCATGAATAGTCATGAGCAAGTATGAAAGTAAATCTGGTAAATGTCGAGAATATCCTTAAACAAGTTAAGGAAAGTTTCTAGTTTATTAAAACTTGGAATTAAATAAACGTAGATATCTGCATTTATATATCCCGAGTCTTATGAAGGCGAGTGGGAGCTATTGTGCTGGTTTGCAATCCACTTTGATCAAGTGATACAGTTGAGTTTGGAAATGTTCTAGCCTATGGGTCACCTGTAAGTTCTACAAGTAGGCCAAAACACAAGGTAGTGCCTTAGAGGCTAGCCGAGAGCAATACATGGATCTGAAGGTTCATTCTTGAACCTTGTGCAGTTCTTCCACCTTTCTATATAGTTGATATACTAAGTGGATTCATTGCTTGGAGCAAGGACCGAGGGTCTCGCCGAGAGATTCGTGTGTGTGTTAAGGCGGTTCCTTTGACTTGGTCATTTGGAACATGTTGTGAAGATAGTCTCGAGTCCCCACGGATAGTGATCCGTTTATGGATAGAATTTGGTTGCAAGTATTGCATGAGATTCTTGTGTTTCAACTTGGTCTTGTGTGTGCGAGTGATTGGTTTTAGGCCAAGTGGGAGATTGTTGGAATAGTGTCCTAAACCCAATCGGGTTGGACCGGATCCGACCGGGTCGGATCATTTATACTATTTCTTTATGTTTGTACATATATTAAATGGCTTTTATGTTGTCATATATATGTTCTTTTAAAGAACCAATTATGAATTGTTATATGATAACGTCCTTAGTATTAAATCGTGATAGAGAAACCATGATAGGCGATTATGGTTGATGAGATCTCTAATCACTTTAATAAGTTTGATACTTAAATGTCTCTAGTCGATGTACTATTAAACAGGGCATTGATAGTATAAAACAGACTAGCACGTATTGGATGTCTTCGCCTTTAGTAGGCGGGATAGATCTCGTCTATCGAAGTGTAGAGACACTTGGGTATGCGTGGACGTGTATTAGAGAATGCGACGTTAGATGACCCACTTACACGTATAAGTGTCACACTATGTGACGGTTGTGTAATTATCCTTAAGACCGAGTCTTCATGGCATCACGGTGTGGATTGTCATGCTTTGACACTATTGAGGTTTCCCCAGCCACGGGCGATCATGCGGTAGTGATTGGGTGTGATCTCAAAGCATCGCGGAGTATACATGATTGGTCGTCCGGGAATCGCGTATCCTATGATTGGGATCGAATATCCGAAATGGCCTTCTTATAAGGAATGTCTAGCTCTCGTGAATCTTTGCAAAGTGGGAGTAAACGAGTTACTTGAGAGAGCATGATATCCGTTATAAGATACGGTTGTTAATGTTTGACACTTTCGACGTCGACCGTATGGATATTATTACAATGATAGATTGTAAGTTACACGGTAAATCGCTTTCACATGAAAGGTAGTAGTCATTGCATTTGACTCTTCCGATGATTGGGGTCACGGTGTGTTGCTGACGCTATCCCGTGATCGTTAGGCATGAAGGGCATTTTCGTAATTTGCACTTTGTGTCTACGGCCAACATATTCGGAAGCCTATCGGGTCACACACATAAGAACATCTAGCCGGATTAAAATGTGGTTATAGATGATAACCAAATAAGGAAAGTTTATCTCGAGACTATAAAGGTTATAGTGGTAAATTAATATGGTGGTATTTATTTATTATGAATAAATTAAATACAAGATATTAATAATATTATATTAATTAAAGAATATTCCGGAAGCCAATTTGTTGGTCAAAGGGGCACCACATTGAAGTGTATAAGATACACTTGGATTGTGCAATTTAATTAATAAGATTACCATATATTAATATAAGATATTAATATATATAAATATATATGGTTACATGCGTGTGCTACATGTATATAAGATATACATGTGCACATTTGTGTTAGCTAGATATTTATATATAGATTTATGTGTTTGTAATATATATAAGTGATATATATACACATGTGTAAATTGATTTATGTTAATAAAATAAAGATAGTCAATATTAGATATTGACAATATCTTGGGAATATTCAATATAAGATATTGACAAAATCCTAGATTTATTTAATATGAGATATTATAATAAATGAGATAAATCAATCAATTATATTTTCCTTATTTTATTGGGAAAAGGTTTTCTTCTCCTCTACTCTATTTGGGGCGCCACATCCATTATAAAAGGAGGTGGGTGTCAAGCTCTTTTGCACATCACAATTCCAAGAGCTAATAGTTCTTGTGTAAAATAGAGAGCATCCTGTAGAGAGTTGGAGAGAGGGGAAAAAGGCCGGTCTAGCAACCGGAGTTTTCCAATAGCAGTCCATGATGGGATTCCGGCGGGCTGTTCGTGTGGATTAGCGATAGAGGCCGGACGCGTGGACGGCTTGCGCATTGAACTACTCTCCGTTGGCGGTCAAAGCGACGATCTTGTAGATCATCTAAGGTATAACCGTCTACTACTTGTTTGTTTATTGCTTAAACGAAGTCGATCTTGGGTCGATAGGAAATAAATTTTTGAATTCCGCTGCGTTCCCGCGTAGATTTCCTAACAACTTCATGTAACTTGGTTCCTTTCCTATCAATTCTTAGCTAGGAACTCACAATTCTAAAGGTACGAGATAAATAATATGGCATTTATTCTATTTTTATTTAAAAAAAAATTCTATTATACCGTTTCTTTTAATTTTTCATTGTAGCACATCATAGATAAGTCTCCTACCCCCCACTTAAACATGTCATTGTCCCCAATTACAAAGAAAAAAATGAGAATTTAAGAAAAAGACTTAGCTCTGGAAACGGTTCTCGAGTAAGAAGCAGAATATCGGAGTAGTCCAAGCACGTCGAGAAAGATAAGCAAACCGGAGATCGAACATGAAGTTCCATTGCTGCAAAAGAAATCTTCAACATAGCTCAAAATTTGTTACAGCGTCATAAAAATAATAATCATTTTCAAAACAATAGAATTAATCCTAGCTCGGTTCTCAGTACAACTTTTGCGCTTTGGAAAACAAATAGCAGACTCGATGTAGGACATGCCTATGAAACTTCACTTCACGTTATAACGAATTGAGTAAAAAAAACTTTTGCACATCCTTAACCCAATGGTCATCGGAACACGGCAAAAATTAAAAAAAAAACCTCAATTGTTTTAACGTTACTTTTATTTGACTAAAAGAAAAGAAAAACCTAAAAATCCAAAAAAAAAATACTACAAATACCTAAGAGATAGAAGTAGTTCTGAATTTATAGTCTTCAGCTCGACTTTCCAAATATCATTATTCCTCTGAATTGTTGTCCTTAGCCTTCCAGATCTTCACCCGGTCGGCCTTTACTGAGATCTGCCTTCCATCTTTGAGGATTCGCGCTTTTCCTTTTGGGGCAAGTCCTAAGAAAATGCAGTCATCCTTACTATCTAAACAGGCTCCAACCTCAGCTTCTGCTTCCGAACTAGCGATCTTCGAGATCGAACTCTACGAGTTCGCTTTTTCACCCTTCTCCGTCTATCTTTTAACCTTAAGTTTTCCCGATCCTCAGCGAGTCCTTTGGATGGGGTTTACCCATCCCTAAACACGGCTTTTGCCTCGTCTGCTAAAAGCATTGAGGTGTCCGCCGGTTCTATACGCTGGGATTGAGCGTCCTTATCCCTTTGTAAGATAGACAGGAATTCTGATTCGCCATTTGGGGCAGCGTCAACCATGTCCGTATCTTCTTGGCTAAGAATTAGAGAAGTCTCTCCCGCACCATGAACCGTTACAAACCGAAATACTCGGCGAAGCGAGAATCGGGTCTAAGAATTGTGTGAACTTCGAGCCCTTGGCATCGAACAAAGTGAGCTCAAATTTCTCCACGCCTACTCTTGCCTTCGAGGTTGCCATAAATGATCGTCCCAGATTAGTGGGCAATTGAGATCCTCCTCACGTCCATCACGACTATGTCAACTAAAAAGCCGAAGCCTTCAATTCCTATAGTCATGAAGTTTAAGGCTCCAAGACGCGCGGCACGAAGACCATCACTAAAGCGAATGTCCATCGTGTTTGTTCATTACCGTGTAGACTCAATCCTCTCGCAAACGCTATGTGGAACTATATTGAGACTCGACCGGAATCAATTAATGCTAAGCCGCCTCTCTTCCCATCTAAGACTACGCAACGATAAAAGCTCCAGGATCTCCTAATTTTGGAAGTAAACGGGCTCGATCCTGCAAGTCCTCTGCCTCAGAGTGGCAGGGTACTATGGGTTTATTGTTGAACTCAGACTCAGGGTCAGAATCAGAGCTCGAGTATTCTGGGGTTGAGGAAAGAGTGGGTAGGTACTCGGAGTCAGACTCCGAACTTGAGCTAGATTCGGAATCGGAAATAACAATCGGAATGCTAGCATGTATACCTTCAAAAAGATCGAATTTCTTTGCCTTCCTTCCTCTTGTCTCTTTCTTTTTCGTTCTTCTATTAACGTTCGCCTATCCGGCCGTACTGGCGTGGTTTTACGTGTGACTTTGACTTCACTCTTTGCTGCAGAAGATTGATTGGTCGACATTTTTTCTCGAACAATATTCGGTGGAATAATTAATTTACCTGGCTCGCTGAGGAAAAGAACATACAAATGTTAGTAACCTAACGGTCAGCATGATTATCCATGCTGCCGCCAGTCCTACAGACTACAAACGAGAAATAACAGACACAAAAATGACCAAAAGAAAGAAGAAAAAATAAAACTGGAAGACATGAGAATCACATGGTGTGATAAAAATCACACCATGGTGTGAAACCCACGTCATCTTCAATTTTTTTTATTTTTTTTTATTTTATACAGCTAGCCAGATGGACTCTAAAAACGTAAAAACAACTTTAAAACATAAACCTTGACATGATTACAAATTATTTATACAATTGACCGTTGGTTCCCCGGCAACGGCGCCAAAAACTTGATGACGTAGATCAAGTGAAATTAAAATACTTGACCACCAAAACCAATACTAGCAAGAGGAATAGGTCCATCGTAGTATAGCTATAGTGAATCAAGGTCGATCCCACAGGGAACCAAATTGTGGGTCATTCTATAAATAATTAATTAAGCATGACAAGCACATAAAACGGTCTATGACCAACAAAGAACAAGAAAAGATAAATTGACACGACTCGACACAACTTAAATAAATACAACATAATTAATCTCCCCAATCATTACATTATCGTCTGGATCTAGAGATTATATATAATTAAACTAGACTCACTACTATTAATCCGAATCGTATCTTTCTTATATTGGCTACGGGAGTCATCCCCTAAACTAGACCTAGCTCCGGGTAGGCCATCCAGATCACTATGCTACATCACGTGACTTCGCCTTTTCGGCCTCCATCTCATATGACTTGCACGCTTACAAAACTAGGGATGCCGATATTAAACGTATTCCTCACCTAGGCAACATTCCTGTGATTAGGCGTACTTCCTAAGCGATAGCATCAGTCTCCGTCCCATTAACACTAACTTTTTAGGTATCATGTTAATCTACGATTTACGATAATCAAAAAGCAATTCTCCTAATATAACACGGATCTAGATCTCACGAAAAGTCCCGAAAGATCAATTCATGAGCCGACCTAGGAGCACTATATTGGTATTTCCTCACTACAAGTTTTAATTAAAACAGACGAGCAACGTAGACGTAGCTATACCTACTAAGATAAGAAATTCTAATTGGACAGTCACACCATAAAGACGTGGCTAGACTGACTCGGCGAAAAACTAAATCTTAGCGTTTCTCTATACTTATCGGATAAAATAGAAGCTCATAAAGTAATTATATATACCTACTAGAAACACGATTATTAATCAAAATAAAATCATATATAGATCACAAAACATAGACGTGGGCGTGTGGATCCTTATAGACGAGGAATCCCCACCACCTCACGTTGTAATCCTAGATCTACATCATTTAATTAAGAAATAATAATCTCAAACGATAAATAATAATTGGGGAAAATTAATTATAAGAACTAAGAGAAAATAAATACAAGAACTTACATAATTGAAGAACTTGTAAAAAACTGCTCTGAGATAAACTGAAGATTTTATTATGAATTGTGTGTAATGTGGTGTGTGCATAATGGCGTGTGTATGTAAATATATAGGGGAGAAATTTACATAGGATAAACCTAAACCAATCTGAAATAGTTTTCCTAAATTCAAAAGGAGTTTGAAAACACATTAGGATAATATACCCGTAAAAGTCATCAACATATTTGTTTGTCTTATTGACGAAGAATATAACATTCGTAGCACGAATCCAAGACTCGGACTTTTGTTTGATAAAGTCAGAACCACTAAGAAATGTTGAATAGGTATATGTAACACATCTTAAACAAAATAAACGCAAATTGTTTCCGTATTTAGATAAACGCTTCTTTCTATTAATTAGTGTATGTCCCATAAAGACAAGATCTGAAGACTGGCTTAGGGTGATTCCTACTTCCCAGTCAAAGGAACCCTGTCTCAAAGGAACAACGCCTAAGTTTCCTTTCAATCGGGAAAGGGTAATAGATTTAAAGAAGTCACATAGCTTGTTCATATCGACCTTCGGGGTCATATGAAAGATACAAGCTAGTGGGAGCTTCTGAGTGGTGACATATTGTCTGATAACTACTCGAAACTCCGGTAAGTTTATCCAAAATATTTGGAGGAATCTCTGATTTCATCAGAGATAGAGTATTCCATACTCAGAAATAGGTTATTGCGTAGTCTTCGGGACTGATGCTCGGCCTGCCTCCCAGTGGAACGTTTTCACTAAGGGATACACCATAAATTTGCCTTACATAGCTATTGATGTGCTACGATATGCTGCTGAACTCATTTAAGATATTGGTTGCAAAATAACGGTTGTAATGAAAAACCGAGAAGTCTACCTAAAAGATGCCTACGCATTTATGGATAAGGAGTGAATTTGGTTCACCCCACTTCCGTAAATATAGACATTTAGCATTTAGTGCATGAAGGTAGGACTGGAAATTTTGCGTACACGTTCAGGTCGTGAAATATCTTAATGCATTGAGTAAAGGTTGGTTATAAAACTCGAAAAATCAGAGAATGACGATTATACTGTCAAACTCGGTCTGTTAGAGTCTATAAATAACAACTTTAGACCTTGAAGTATTTGTACTCAAGATGTTACTAACTGATTTGTTCAGTCCACATCCAACACCGGGAGTTGGTGGTAACACTAATAAATACTACTAAACTAGATCAGTATATCAATCCACCCCGAACGCAGTGGGAGTATGGTTTGTCCATTACCTATTGCAGGACCTTACGGTCTATAGGGCAGATTGATGACCTATAGTCCTTCGTGGGCTATGTAGGATCCTGATCATAGAGGTTGGTTTAAAAGCCATAACCCTGTGAATGGAGTTTGATACTCCAGTTCTGTTGAAACTCTTGTAGAACCACCTAAGTATCTCAGGCCCAGTGGGAGTAATTGGAACTACACGGAGAAGAGTCAAATGAATAGAAAATTTTAACTTTCAACGCAAACCTGAGTAATTTAGGGGTGATTCCCTGAAAGGTAGAGAGTTAACCAAACCGTGATCTCTCTTACCACCCAGTCTTGCTTGATTTCGTCAGAAAGCGAGAAATAGGGGTGATTCCTTAAGACTTCCTTGCAGAACAACGGAATCTGAATTCATTCAGAACAGAAGGGTTTTTAGCTAAGAACAAATAACGGATTCATTTCAAAGCAGAAACTAGGGGTGATTCTCTAAGACCTTTTTGCGAAACTAACGGTATCTTAATTTATTCAGAAAGAACCTTTGGCAGGATGCCTGCCATAGCTTATATCCTTTGGGGATTAAAGCAAACCTCTAGGTCATTTCAAAGTCATATATTTTAATATGTGGACTTGACCAGAATGTTGATAAGTCTTTCTTAGACTGGGCATCAATATTAGTAAAGTAGTATGTAGATTAGTGTTTGTGAATGGTAACACTGAAACAGTTGGAAACAACATGGGTGTGTTATCTGAAGTCAGAGTCTGACATGCCATCGAGATTGGTTCTAAAGGATTTGATTCACTCATATTCTCGAGAATCGATCATTGTCAATCCCATCTATTCACATGGTTAAGATATTCTTGCATTTATGCAACATTCAACGATGTAGTCTACCCTACCTCTCGGGAATGGTTATCTAAACCTGAGGATGAATACGAAATGGGATGTTTAGTGAATCCTCAAGTATCTTCGGGAGAATGAGGAATAATATGCTAGTATATTCAGGTGCAAACTAGAATATAAGTGATGACACTAATTCTGACTTTAGGTCAGATTAAGGATGATCGTTAAGTCGATTTTGTCCTCAGTGTTGACTCAAAGGCATATTGAAAGTGTACCACCGGATTAGATGGAAATGCGACGTTTCGATCCCAAAGATTGACTCAAGCCGACATCCTACCTGATCAGTGTACCAAGTCATATGGTATTCAGATTCTAAGTACGCGCCGGGTCACTGACCTACTCTGCGGCGGCACACTCCGGTCGTGCTTGGAAGGTGAATTACTAAGGTGCGCTTGGAGGGTATGAATCTTGGGGATATGTCTCACTTGTTTTGAGCAAGTGGGAGAATGTTGTAGATATAGATAAATAAGGGTGTGCTCTAAAACAATTAATCCACTTGCCTTTCGTGCAAGTGGGAGATTGTTAGGTTTAGTGTCCGAAAGACAATTATCTAATTGTTTTAGGACAGAATTAATAATTCATCTTATTATATGTATGTATGCATATAATTAAGACACTCTTGAAAACCCTAAGTACCTCGTTTATGTAATCACATAACTTTCGCAAATGGCTATACACAAGAGGATTGAGTTAGTGAGATGTACTTAAAATTAACTTAGTCCGTAGCGCTTATTAATCTGAGTACGGGTCTCATGATTTATTTGCTAATAATGCGCCTGAACACTTTAGTGTGTGACAGCCTTATCCGGATCGCTCGGTAATAGGTACCTTGTGGGGCATTTATATATGATGATAATCATATAGAAATTTGGACCGATTTGATTTGAGTTCTCGATATAATTCCGTGATAGAAGTCTTATCGAATCACAAGATGATCATATATGGATTAATCTCAATCTGAGGTGATCACGAGCATAACCGCTAGACTAGGGTAGGGTTTGATGTGTTAGTAAGGATCACTTCATAGTATGTGGTCCAACACTTCTCGTTGGCTCTATTCTAGGATGAGTGAGTAGTCTGTGCTATCACATATATGGAATCCATTCCTTCCCTCGGGAAGTAGACAGACAGTTCCCTTATTTGTTAATCCTAGAAACTGATCGATGAGCTCAGTTCATATTATATTAGTTATGAACTAATTGGTCACTTAGGGGTTAATGGTAAATAATGATAAGATGTTTTGAGAAGAGGTCTACGGAGATATCCCGAATCGAAGTGAATAAATCATGGAGGATTTATCCGTATGTAATGATTATATCAGTGGACGCTTATCAATTCATAGTTAAGTGTAAGTTATCTATATTCGGCAGAGTTCAGTTTCGGGTTTATGGTGGTGTAATCCCGGAATTAATATATTGAATATAATTGTTCGGTCCGACGAATAATTTTATTTAATTTATTGTAGCTACTGAATATGGGTCCATGGTCCCCGACGTGGCTCCTAATATAGCATATACGTTTTCTCGTCGTTTCACCTCTATTATAATTAAATAGTTGGATTGGATTATTTAATTGATATGTGGATTAATTGTTTAGTTGGACTAGATAATTAAATACATGGAAAAGAAATTTTTTGTGGACTCGGCCCAACGTGTCAAAAGTGCGCATGGACCTTTATTTAGTAGAGGTGGGGCGCATATTGGGTTAATTAAAATTATCAAGGAATTAGTTTTCTTGGATAATTATTTGACATGTGATTTAACTTTTATTTGTTAAATGATAATTCATGGAATATTAGATAATAATATTATTTATCCTAATTTGTTTGGGATAATTATTTTATTTATCTTTTATTTGGAAAAAGGATTAATGTAATAATTATCTCTTAATTATTAAATCCTTGGAGGACAATGATTACTCTCCTATAAAAAGAGAGGTCTCCCAAGCCTTTTGACACATCACATAACACGCCATTATTGAGTATTATAGCTTAGAAATTTCGGCTATAATACTACGGTTTCGAGTTGGGATAATCTTCGGGATTATTCCGGTAGCATATCGAGGAGGTCCGGCGGCTTGAAACACCATCCACTTGGTGTTTCTTGGAGATACACGTCGGAAGACGGTGGCTTCTCAATTCTTGGATCTTGGATCTCGGATTGTTCTTGGCGTTTATTCACAATAAACAGGTAAGCAATCTAACCCCCTCGTAGGTTTAGATCCATTATTTTATGTATTTTGATTGTTTAGATCTAGATCTTGTACTTTCCGCTGCGTCGGATGGATCTTTCCATCCGGTGATAATACATCCTACAATAGCATCCTTGAGGGTTTCACAAATGGCAAAGTATGGGTTAAGGGCGCCATATAACTGGATATTCAAATGGGCGACTACGAGCCTTGCATAATTGAGAAGATAACTATCCTCTAATCGACCTCCACTATAACTACAACATGATCCTGGGGATCCCCGCCTTTAGACAATTTCAGATGGTCGTCTCGGTTCCACACCAGAGGGCCAAGTTCCACGTCGAAAACATGGTCAGGGTCGCAGTTAGTCGACCTCATGAAATGCTCAAATGTATCCAACAATCTCGAGGAATGGTTGAGAACAAAAAGGCCTACGTTGAACAGACAGTACTCTTGATAGGGCCCAGTCACATCAACATGGTTAAAGAGCTCGCTCCTGCTTAGGTAGAATATGAAACATTGCAAGCCAGGGACAAGCCGGAATTTACTGCCGATGATGTTAAAGTTTGTAGAATTTCAAACATAAAGTAAAGGAAAGAACGGAATTATTTTTATGAATTGAAATCAACATGTTAAGATACAATGCTACTGATCATGGGGTATTTATAGGATCATACACCTTATGGATCAGTTGAAAGTAAGTTATAGACGGTTACAACAAACTATGACTGAATAACCGTTTTCTACATCAAACAACTCAGCAGGTTGTTGAGTCTTCATGTGGTCTACTGAGTTCATCAGCAGACTGCACTCAGCATTCCCTTCAGCACTTTATACTGTAACACCCCCTCAAGCTGAGAGTGGTTTATGAACAACTTGCACTCACATTCCATTCAGCTACTGGAACTATGAAAGATCTTTGAAATTCCTAGCTTATCTAGCAGTTAGGTAAAGATGGGTGCATCTAAGGCCTTGTTGAGAATGTGAAATATTTGTTCTTTTGTGTTAACTATAAGAAGTTTGACAAGTCCAGACTTGACTTTGTCTCTCACAACATGACAGTCAATTTCAATATTTTGGGTTCTTTCATGGACACGGGATTATGAGCAATGTGCATAGCACTTGCATTGTCACAGAACAACACAACAGGCATCTGAACATGAATTTTCAAGTCTTGTAGGATGTAAATCAACCATTTAAGTTCACAAACTGCATTTTCCGTAGCACTGTACTCAGCCTCTGATGAAATTCTTGATATAATGGTTTGTTTCTTTCCCTTCCAATAGATGGGGGCTCTCCTGGACACATCATGTAGTCCGATACTGATTTTCTTGTTTCAGGACAACCAACTCAATCACTGTCTGTAAAAACCTTCCACGACAAGGTTATTCTCTGCTGGAAACAAGATTCCTTGACCTATATTGGCCTTCAAATACCTCAGCAGTCTATGTGCTACCTTCATGTGGTTTTCAGTAGGAATGTCCAGAAATTGACTCAGCTGCTGAATTGTAAAAGCAATACATGATCTGGTAAAAGTGAGGTAGATTAGTTTGCCCACTAATGATCTGTATGCAGTATTGCCTTTCAAAAGTGGTGAATCACCATGCTATAATGTCTGCTTAGACTCCATAATCCATATGTATCTTAGTAGGTTTGCCTCCCAAAATTCATATTCTTCTAGGAGGTTGAGTGTGTACTTTTTTTAAGAAATGGATATGGCTGCTGGAGTTTTTAGTAGCCTCAATACATAGAATATATCTCAATTTTGAATGTGTGCTAAATACCTAATTAAGTTGATAAATGTGTCATTATAAACAAATAACCATAAATTAACTAATTAAGTTGTAAAATGGTGGGAAAAAAACGAATAATTATAAACAAATAACCATAAATTAAATAATTAAGTTGTAAAATGGTGGGAAAAAAACGAATAATAAAGAACCAAGAAAATGACGGCCTCCTAGCGTTAGGATTTAGGAGTGACAACAAAGAAAAACATTGTGACAATCTCCGTCCGCAGAGCTAGACTGTAATCACTCTGCCTTTGAGGTCTGTTTGGACTTGAGGTATTTTGTTACCCACTACAAATCTTTCAATCTATTTCTGTTGTTTGTTAGGGGATCGACTCACTCGTTTCTCAATCAGATTTGTGCATTTAAAAATTCGACTTTTTTTTTTCCCTTTCTTTCTGGGTTCCTACTCAAATTTTCATCTTCATTGGATTTCCGTTCTCTTTCCATCTAGTCCTACAAGAATAACATTGGGAAGGAGGACGAACCGCCTGCGCACCCTTTTTGTTTTAGGGGTGGTGGTGGAGTGGTGATTTGGGAATATTTAGAAAATTACCCTTTTAAATCTACTGTTGAACCATGTTTTTACGTGTTTACAACATGTGGGTTTTGCTTATCCTCGTTCTTCTAGCTTGACTATTACTTCAACATTTGCTTGGATTGATTAATGTTGTTCTGGTCCTCTCATATTGAATTCTGTAATCATAAAAAGTTTTTGGGTTATTCTAAACTTGTTTGTTCATCTGCCAGGAGTTTTGGCCATTTATTTTTCTCATGCTATTATTGAAACTGAGTGCTATGTGGCATGAAGGAGATTTGACATTTTAATTTTAACTTTGTTCCTTTTGTTTTAAGGTATGCTTCATATTATGGCTATCTCTTGCTGTTGTGCCGTATTGAGTGTGTGTTGGTTTGGGGGTGGGGGGTTTAAGGGGGTTAGAATTTTGCTGACTTTGCAATTTAAATATTTATTGGGATTGGCTACATTTTTCTGACTATGCAATTTGAAGATTCATCTGGATGGGAGATAAGATAATGTTGGCTTTAAAATGCCATTCCTAGTGTAATAAGAAAAAGAAAGATTATTTCTCCCTTGTTTTTCGTCGAAAAATTGATACCATGCATTGGGAAACTTCACTTCTTGTCCAAATATGCCACACATTAGCAAGCTAATATTTGAATTGCAGGCACAGTTTTGATCCACTCATTACCCAGTGGTACTTGTATAAGAAGAAATGAGTTTTACTGGCCCTTCTGTCAGTGCTGGTTAGTTTTGCTATTCCTCTATTTGCCACTAATTCCATGTCTCTTTCTCTCTCTTTATATATATATATATATATATATATATATATATATATATATATATATATATATATATATTGTATGTGTGTCAAATCTGAACAAAAGAAAACGAAAATTGGACGTCTGCCACTGATTGATGAGCAGATGTGCTTTTAATTGGAACGACTGTTCAGTTTTTTCTTAATGCATCCTTCTGTAGAGGACATTGTTGAGATATAAGCTTTACCTTGTGAGCCGTTTGTAGATGTTTTTACCCCATGTTAATAGTTGTTGATTTTACATCAAGATAGTATATGTTTCATTTTGTCTTTGTCTTAGTTATACTTTACTAGAGTTTGTGTATCTTTTACTTTCGAATGGGAAGGTCACGTAATATTTGCAGGTGGTTCAACTGCTAGACGGGCATTTCAGTTTGGGCAGACACATGTTGTTCGGCCCCAAGGGAAACATCAGGCGACTATAGTCTGGTTACATGGTCTTGGAGACAAGGGCTCTAGGTGATTGTCCTCCCTTTGTGGTTTTCCAAGACATACTTAGTTTTTACACATGGATTTAGTTCATCATCCGTGTTTTAATTTGTCATGTTTGCTTCTGTCTGAAGTTTTTTCATCAAATTGGATTTATCATTTTGTGGGGTCGTGGAGGGGAGCATGAGTCCATTGAGGGTGATGGAATGGAATTGAATGGGATGCGGGTGTGTGGTCAAGGGTGCATTGGGTGGTAATGAAGTAGTATATGTCATAGGTCAAAAGTAAGGACTTCCGTTTTTCACTCTTTGCAGTTTGAAATGGTCCTATAATGTCCTTACGTCTTCGCCAATTTTCTTGTGTCAACCTGGGCACGTTTGTGTGTGCTAACTTTACTTGTTCATTGACTGCACTGAGTCGTGTACAACTTTTTGCAGTATCTTTTTTTCCCCCACATGAGTGGTGTTAAGCTTTTGGGAGAGATGGTAGTTAGATATGATATCAGAGCAGGAGGTCCCGAGTTCAAACCTCACTCCAAACACAGTTTTCCCAAAAAATCAAGTGTTGGACCTCTCTAAAATATTATATGCCACACTTGAGGGGGCGTGTTGAAATATATAAAATGTTAATTGTCTACCTCCCCATTAGCTTAAGCTTTTGGGAGAGATGGTAGTTTAACAAGTGGTGTTGTGGTAGATGGCTTGTCTTTTTCTCATCAGTTTAATGGTGTTTATGTTGCAGCACTGTGCTGAAAATTGTTGAAGTCTCTTATCTGCTTCTTCTCATTAGTTTGCGTGTGACTTAAGTATAAAAGAAAATTATCGAAGTCTCTTTTCCAGTCATGTTAGAGATGAAGATTGGCTGTGGCTTTTTGTTTATAACTTGTTGATGTCATTTTTAAAATGTCAAAGGTTGTCATGCCTCTGTAGTGATGTGATGGTTTTTAACTAATTAGCTTCATGCAGTTCATTGTCTTTCTTTAGTGTTCTTGGTTTTCAAAGGTTTAAGAAAACTGCTCTTGAGTTTCGCTATTATTTCATTTATTTTAGTCTGAACCTTGACCGAATTTTGTATTACAACAATGCTGAGAGGATTTCTTGCAACCACAGTGGCGTAGTTACTCTATTTTAGTTAAAACTAGAGCTCATATCTAAAGTTATTCCAAATTCGTGTCTTCAAGCAAAGGGTTTATTTTTCATTCTTTTACTTCCAGTTTGAGGATGAATGCTTCCAGCAATTCCATTGCTTTTTTTTGTTGCCTGTTGGTACTTAAGGTTTAGTTTTGTTAGTACATTAATCCCTATTGAAGTTAACCTTGTGTAGATTTTACTGTACCTCGGACAATGGCTTTTGTTTTTGAGGTGGATTTTCTTTTCTACATAGAAATGTACGGGTCTCTAGCAATTGATGCTCCTGTCTGCACTCATCGGGCTTTTTTCTTTGTTATAGCGCGTCATGGGAAATTATTATGACCTTTAACAAACAAACGATTTTGTCCATTTGTATTGAAGAAGTTCTTTTTCTTTGTTGCATTCCGGATAGTGTTTGGCAGAGTGAGTGCAATGCAATACACTGTTTGTCTCGTAGACCAGTTGGTAGCTTCATACTTATACTTATCCTTCATTTTTGTGTGGCAGCTGGTCCGAAGTGTTGGAGACGCTCCCTCTGCCAAATGTAAGGAGACACTACTCTAACCATATGAAAATGGATTGGGATGTGTTGTGATGTTTTGCATTGTTTTTCCCTGCAGATTAAGTGGATTTGCCCTTCAGCTCCCCTCCGACCGATAAGTCTGTTTGGGGGTTTTCCTTCAACTGCTTGTAAGTATAAAGTTGTTTCTTAGCTCTTCCAAGAATAGAAGATGTTTCACAAAAGACCAGTATATCGATGTCGTTTTGGCAGAAAATGTACTTTAAAGTCATGATTTTGTGACTTGTCTTCCTTATGATTGTCAAAAGATATGGGTCCGTTTCGGTCCGTTTAGATGTTATAATTTTCTATTCGAGTGAAATTGTCAAATGAAATGTTGTTTGGATTACAGTTTTGTATAGAATATGTTGAATATTGCGGGGAGGAAGTGTGGGAAAGAGAAAAGGACACTTTTTCAGATGAGAATAGTTGCTTCTTTCTGATGAAATAACATGGGAAAAAAGTGAAAATATATGGTACCAAACACTCCTAGAAGTTCTTATGGAAATAACTTATGGGGCTGTTTTTTTTTGGTTCATCTTCTGTCATATTTCAGGGTTTGATGTAAACGAGCTTTCTGAAAATGGCAAAGATGATGTAGAGGGTCTGGATGATACAGCAGATTATGTTGCTAGTTTGTTGGCTGCAGAGCCACCTGAAAGTAAGTCTTCACACAGCCTTAGTTATGGATGTTACTTTCTTTATGTGATGAGCAATTTTATCCATTACATCAAGAAGTAATTAGAGTCCATAAATTGAAATTACCGAGTCCAACTGCCTAGAAACTAGGGTTATTGTGTCCTCAGTGATGTTCACACTACGGTTATTTTTTTTTTTTTCTGCTGTAAAGTTGGATTTTCTTGTCAGAATTTTGGAATTGTTCACCTGAAAGGAATCTCAAAATCTGATTCTGTTGGTGGCTATTGACAGCCTGAAAGTTGTACATATTTAAATATCACATGTGTTCTGCATCAGACCTCCAAACTGTTCATTATACAACTGCCAGTAATTGCCTTTGATTTACCTGAAAGTGACCTTTATCGTGATAATCATCTTTATTTTCCAATCATCTTTATAAGTGTTCAAAGATCACACGTGTCTGCTCTGGCCCAGATGTTGATTGGACCATCCAAACATTTTGTTACTTAGAAAAATAGAGAGACCAAAAGCACCACACTACCAGTGCTCGACTTTTATAGATGGCCGGAACCAAGTATCCTTTGAATGTTATTTTCAAGAATATTTTTTAAGTAGTTGCTTTTTTTAGATGGGCAGTGTTAAATATTACATAAGAAACTCCCGAGCCCATGTTCATTTATAACCCGGGGCTTACTGGAGTAACGGTTGTTTTATTCAATTTATAATGCAGTCAAACTTGGTGTTGGGGGCTTCAGCATGGGGGCAGCAACCTCCCTCTACTCCGCGACATGCTTTGCTAAGGGAAAATATGGGAATGGCGCTCCCTACCCTGTCAATTTGAGTGCTGTAGTCGGTTTAAGTGGGTGGCTTCCATGTGCCAAGTTCGTCTTACTCTATTCTAGCTGAAGTTTTTTTCACATATTCAGATTGATTGTTGTGCAATTCTAATTTGTAACATTTATTTCCAGGAATCTAAGCAAGATTGAAGGCGATGAAGCTGTAAGACGTGTGGCTTCCTTGCCTATTTTGCTTTGCCATGGCAGAGGTACCTCCTAAGTGGTTTTTGAAAATCTAATACATGTATATACGTGTTTTACCGGATGTTTGTATTTGAATAATACCCCAAAGGAAAATCTCAAATTGGTACCTACCTTTTGTTCACTTCCTTCCACCAGACTAGAAATCCTATCAAATGAGCTGTATATCCAGAAGTCACTTCGAGTCATCGTGCTACCATTGAGTCGTCATCATCGGGTAAAACGTCACCTGAAGCTTTGAAGTCTGGTTACCGTTCCCACACGATACTAATCTGCAGTTAGCTATTGATCACCTAGTTAGAACCCAGTGTGTACACATATAGGTTGGTTTAGGGAGACCCTTCCTTTTCGGTTGCGAACCTTCATTCTCCTTCTCCAACCTAGGATTTTTTGCAGTAGGATTTTTAACCCTCCACCACCTAGTAGTTATACAAAAAAAATAACTGTTACACCCTAAGTTTATGTAAAGTCAAGGTCCTTGGATTTTTTTTTTTGGCCATGGCCCCTAATCACACAGGGACGGCCCTGCCCTCACTTTTAGTCTCCAATGAGCTTTGATGTTAATGGGGCTTCATGTATGCACCATGTTGTTTATGGGTTGATATTATGCCAATGGAAAGAAGGATAGAATCCCTGTGGTTTACAATTTTATGTTGGAAAAAAATCATGATATTCATTATGTGACGGTCGCATATTGATATTGTTAAGGCTGAATGTGAAGTACTAGTATTTATCTGTTTAAAAAGAGTTGCATGCTTTTCGAATCCAAGAACCTGGTTTACTGCATCCCCACTACTTAATATGGAAAACCCTTTTAACGCATCGTTCTTATTGATGAGGATGGAAATACACTGTTCAATTTCGCTCTGCTCAATCAGTATCTGGTGTACTAATAATATTAAGTGCAAAAACTGGCTTAATGCAGGAGATGAAGTTGTCCCTTTTAAATTCGGCGAGAAGTCTTCTCAAAAGCTGTCATCATTAGAATTTCGAGATGTGACATTCAAAGCTTATAGGGGGTATGTAATTGCTCAATGTTTCAAACCCTTTTAAATAACACGGGGAGAGAATATGGTCCCACGACATTGTGTCGCCACACACACACACACACACACTTTAGACAACTTTGATCATGGTCAATGTCATTTATCTTTTTTACATGTTGAGCATTTGGAGTTATATATACAGGCTTGGGCACTATACACTCCCAGAGGAGATGAACGAAGTTTGTGCATGGCTAACTTCAAAATTAGGACTCGAGGGGAAGCCATGAAAAAATCGGGTTGGCTGGCTTACTTATGGTGTGCTCTTGAGAAGAGATTTATTCTTTAAGCATGAACGTTCTGCGTAAAACTTCTTTTCGAGAAAATGTTAATTGTAGTAGTCATTGGTTATTTATCAGCATTTCCTATACAGTAACTGGCTTGCAAACCAGACCATTTTTACTTTGCTAAATAAGTAGAGTACTACTGTAAAGGGCATATGTTGCTCAGATAATACTATTTTTGTTTCGAAACTATAATCAGCATTTGAAAATGTCAGAGATTTTATATCAGTGTCTCAAATACTTGTTGATTACTATCAAAACTTGGTGGTCTCATATCATCTTCACCCTTGACAATCAATCAATACACACTTTAACTTAGAAGATGCTTAGTTATGTAGCTTTACAAATAACATACAAACACAATCACCAAGTGCAAACTAACATCATTTTAATACAAATTCCAGACTTGAATCTAAATCATCTCGTCAAGAAAACAACAACAGGCAAAGCCTCATTCTCACTAGGAGGCGGGGTCGGCAATATGATCTGCAAATCTATCAAGAGAACCATTGACTAATATATATCAACCATGTGCAACAAATAAAGAATTTCATCGGGTACCCAACTCGGAAACCGATACTCTAGAAAACACCGTCGAGGAACCAATGCTCTTTCTTATCATCATGACTATATATATATATATATATATATATATATATATATATATATATATATATCACCTTGGGGCTTCCTTTATAAAAGCCACATCCCCACTTGTAGGTGATGTGGATAGCAGGTGCCTATCTTGATCTGTATCATCACTCTCCATAGGCTCTCGAGGTGTAGTACTGGCGAAAGAAGCACTTCCATCATCATCTAGCACAGGATAAATTAATACATACATGAGGATAATCTTTTTAGCTCAAATAAGGTACAAGGAAAAGGAAAAGGAAAAAAGATTCATTTGTTTCAATGCAATATCCCTTTTTCCAAATTTATGCATGACAAAAGATGCAAGAACCAGAGACCAACCGACGTTCTGTTTACTTTTTTAGCAGGAGAAAGAAGAAGAAGAGTTTACCACATGCATGATATTCAGGCAGCTGTTTAACAGTTGTCACTTGGAGGCTTTCAGGTAAAAGACAACTGCAGAAAGCACCTGAGAAAATATATGACATCTTAATGTGAGAGACAATCAGAGTTTTTTTTTTTTTTTTTAAAGGCCAATAATTGAAAAAATGATTCCTTTAACAAAAATACAAGAAAAAAATGTGCAAACTAAAAGCACAATAAGACTATGTACCTAGATGTGCTAGACGATTCACCCATCCAGGGATTCCCTTCCCGGTCAGCCTTCGAGCCATATCATCCGTGAAATGGTTACAATTTTTGGAAATGAGATGATAGGTGTCGCCATGATACTCAGAAGCAACAGTTTCAATGAATGTTCGAAATTCAGAAGGCGGCATGCTGATACTACCCAATGGGACGGAACATCTGTATATAAAACCTGGGCAACTCTTGGGCTCTACTTCAAACACACCGCTAATGGGGAAGTCATGTGCTCCAAACCCATATTCCATTCCATGAACTATATAATCAGAGGGGATATTCTAACGGATCAGTACATATTCTTCAACAAAAGAAAGTTAATAAAAGTTAAACAAACCAGCTATTCATTTACTGGCAACTCAGATCATAGATCTGAAAAATAAAAATAAAAATAAAAATGTATTCTTTAACAAAAAAAATCAAACAACACCAGGTTGTCAATATGTGATCAAACTATCTTTAGAGATGTTCAAGGCATCATGTGAGAATTTTGTGACTGTTCTTCACTTCCTTCAGAAATACTCATCCATTTTTTAACCATGAACCACAAAATCGAGTCTAGCACTTAATCCTTTGCTCCATATTCATGATATAATTTTGTATGACCTAAATGTACGTGGCTTTTTCATGCAATGTACATATCAAGTGAGAAAATCCTGGGACTTTTTCAAAGCAATCACGAATTAACCTCTATCTGTTTGGAAAGTATAACAGTCAAGCCTAAGACACGCCGGTTCCAGTTGAGGCATATTAGTGCAGTATAGCGATTTTCTGTTTACACAGTTTAGGCATATGCATAATTAAAATGAAAGAGTAGCCATTCAATCGACTCATTTTGTCCAGATGTCATTCCCAAAAAAAAGTCTCATTCAACCAAAATCTAAACCCTCAAGAAACAGAATAATCAGGAAAATGCAGCTACCACATAAGCGATTATGCGCTAGTGAAACCAATTTGCCTTTTGATCCCTCCTCCCTTCTCTTCTTTGACTTAAACTTCAAGAAACATGAGCAATTTTGAAATTTTCTTTTTTTCATAATGGATCAAGCCCTGAATTACTCACACTTATTTCCAGCGTGTGCTTTCTTATGTTATTCTTTCCTAAAAAATCGTCTATACACTTGTGTAACATGATTAGTGAGCACACGGCTACATTTAACAAATCAATATTTGAAGAGATTTGGTCATTTTTACTCGAAGAAGGAAGAAAAAAGAAATAGTAAGTCAAACAGGATTCAAGGCCAATTAAAAAAGTTAAAGTGCACAGAGAATTATTCTCACTACAACAAATTTAGGATGAATAAATCCCATTGGTTTAAATGTTTGATAGCTTGGGCCATGGGTACAGAATCAGAAATGCAACAAGAAAACAAGAAATAGATCAAGTTCTTCAACCAATAGTTAGAAGGAAAACGGAACAGAAAATCAAATCAAGCAGCTGAAGAGAAGTCACATCGAAATCGAGATTCAGTAACATCAACATCATTCAATTCATAAACAACCCAACAATTAGATAGCCATACTTGATATAGAGCTTAACATCAAACCAAGTATCCAATGTCAAGGATGAAAAAAAATAAGCAGAAGCATTTCATATTTTGATATGTATGAAAAACCCAACACAAAGATAATGAAACGTACAACACCTTTTCAAAATCATATGAAAATATCGAAATGGATCTTTAAATTTCTTACCTTCAATACCAGAATGGAAGATACCGCATCCGAACCAACCCATATAATTATTGAGAGGGGTGAGGTCGTACACATTAAGCATGAGTTGTGTTTCTAAACCATTGCTTGAATTGCTACAACCATTTTGAGATGACAAGCTTGAGGAATTCTCTTGACCCATTGGAAATCCCTCAATGATTCTCAAAAGGATTTTTTTTTTTTTTTCTTTTTCCCTTGTTTTGGATTTTGATATTTGCAATTAACCCCGCCTAGAAGAAATTTTTATCCGTGTTTACTTTGGATGGAAAATAAACCCACTTTTTGCAAATATGACTCATCATTGACTCCCGGCCTTTTCACTTTTTCTCCCTTTTCTTTCTTTAGCTATTGAAAAAATATAGGAACATTTCAGGCTTCAGACATGAAGGAAAAGTAAATTTTTTTTTTTTTTTTTTTTGAGGGGAGGGGATGGAGCACTGTTGGGGACAATCTTCCTTGTTTTAACCTAAAAAAAAATAACGCTGAAAGACAATATAGATGAGAAAAATTGTGAAAAAGGACCTTTCATTATTATTTTTATGGCATTCAGGACAATTTCATTAATAGAAATTAGAAATTACCCTTATACGAGAGACATAGTGTAACGTCCTGTTTCTGAATACTGAGTCTTTAACTGGAGATAGAACGCTCGACGCATATAATATAAAATAAATTTTATATTACACATAAGCCTCTACTACGTCGTATCGAGTTTAGCATTTACGGAAGCTAAATGACTCAGGTGTATTTTTGTTTCGAGAATAGAAACAAACATACTAAAGATACAAAAGATATCTTACAACAACGATAACAAACTTACAACCGTACGTTGTCTTAAAAGAAAACAATAAAGTTATCTTACAAGAATTCTAAAAGAAGTACAACATATATTTGAAGAAAAAAACAGCATAGTCTAGAACATAGTTTATAACAAGAAGAAAAATCTAGCATAGCATAGTAAGCATGATCATATGTCATCCTCGAAGTTTTCATCAAACTACTGCTCAACCTGTTCCTCTTCTCAACCTCAAACACAAACAAGCATGCATGTGATGTAAGTACAAAGGTACTTAGCAAGAAATGGAAGCTATTGCATTAACTAGGTTTCGTAAAGAAAGATTTACATAATTATTAAGTTATATTTATGAAACCGACTCAATTCTAAGTTCACTTCATGCTCATCAACATGTCATCGCTAACTGTTTCTAACTTAACTCAAGTTTGTTACACCGACATTCAAGGGCACTACGCATGGTGCTACCCACCACGAGGTAATGTATCACACCAATAGCCATGGGATAAGACCCGAAAGTGTACACGTTCGGCGAAGTCCTTCTACCATTTAGCCGTTTATAGGCCAGTAGAGTTATTCACTTTATCTGACCGCCCACACATCGCAATATAGACAAGTGCCTTACCTAGAATGTTACAATGTTTAGTCTTTTATACACACTTATGTAAATTATTAGTCCTTAACTAGCCACATAAGTATTGTCAAGGAAACTTCCCTTAACAGTCCTACTCCCTCACTTAGACTTCTAGACACCACATCTTAACACATACACAGACATTGATGAATACTACTTCATCAAAGCACAAGCCTATCATGCCCTTCCGACGGTCCCGAACTTCAACTCTTAGGAAGCATCCATTCGGTGCCGGAACTAAACGCATCAAAAACTCAATCAAGACTTGTTCATATTCATTTAACATTATTAGATCAAGGAACAACATTTAAAACTGACCTCGGGGATTAACTCACTAAACCTTAAAAGAGGGTGAATGCGTGCGCATTGAGAAACCAAAATCATTCAGGATGCTCCTGATTGACCAATGCGTGCGCATTGCCTACCTAATGCGTGTGCACTAGCTCCTAGTATCACTTTTCCCACTTTCTGACCTTCAATGCATGCACATTCTGTCCTATGCGTGCGCATTGATCTCTTGAACCAAAAATCTGACTTTTCATCAATGCATGCACATTGCTACCCAATGCGCGCGCGTTGCACGGTGAAAAAAGCCCTAAGCTTGTTTTTCTGCACTTTTATGATTTCTACCGAAATCCAACCAACTTTAACATCAAAATAAACATCAATACAACAACAAATCACCTTTCTCACAACATTTAGCATCATAGACTTCTATAACATCAAATTCGGCATGATTCCACATCAAACCACATCCAAAACATAACCCTAACTTCATAAAACAAAAATTAAAGCAACAGAAGACTTCCATACTTGATCAAAGCTCAAAACCAAAGCAAACTTCAGAGAAAACTGTAGCACTTCCCCAAACTCCAGCCAAGAACCTATTTGATCCACAATTGATTCACAAACCAATTAAGATCAATGTTTCTAAACAACTAGGTCTATGAATTGAAACTAAGGAAACACTAAAACTTGATCATATCCAATGATCCTCCAAAAAGATGAAATCCATACCTTGATGAAACTTGGAATCTTAGTATCAACACGATCCTTGTCTTCTCAAGATTCCATTGCCCTACTTGTATCTGAAAACGATTGAGTATCGTGTGAGAATTATGAAGGAATAACTTTGCCTTATTTCTCAAACTTGAGGGCACTTGTTTGAACGATGTTTGTGAAATCCAATATTTTGACAAGTAACGTACATAGTGGGAGGTTTATTTTTCCCACAATTAAACCTCTCCCTTTTAATTACCATTATTCCCTTAATTACTCAATAATTGCAAATAGGTCCAAACTTTTCCTTCATATATATGTATATATATATATATATATATATATATATATATATATATATATATCCGATATAAGTATATTTTATAAAATCTTTAATCCAAAATAAAATGAATCTAATATTACGTTTTTGCAAAATGGCACGTTTGCCCTTTCCCGAAAATCGGAATATTACATGCCTCCCCCCTTAAGAGGAGTTTCGTCCTCGAAACTGAAACATACCTGGTAAATCCACAAAGTCTGGGAATTCACTGATCATATCATCTTCCACTTCCCACGTTGCTTCATTTGGTAAGTGATTGCTCCATTGCACCAACACCAAAGGAATCAACCTTCTCTTGATCATCTCTTCTTTTCTAACCAATATCTTAACCGGTTAATCATAGGCAAGATTGTCTTGAAGAACTTCCGGATCAACTATAGCTTCAACATCCGTCCTTGTCAAACACTTCTTCAACATTGACACATGGAACACGTTGTGAACTCTTGACATTGAATCCGGTAACTTAAGCTTGTATGACAATGGTCCAACCTTCTCAATGATCACGAACGGTCCTACATACCTTGGGCTTAACTTTCCTTTTTGCCCGAACCGTTTTACTCCTTTCATTGGTGAAGCTCAGAGGTAAACTCTCTCACCAACTTCAAACCCTAAAGGTCTTCTACGAACATCAGCTCAACTCTTCTATCTGTCTTGAGCCGCCTTCAAGTTTTTCTTCACCAACAAAACCCTTTCCTTAGCTTGTTCAACCAATTCCGGCCCGGTTATTTTCTTCTACCCAATCTCATCCCAAAATAGCGGTGTTTGACATCTTCTCCCATACAAGGCTTCAAACGGTGGCATTCTCAAACTTGCGTGATAACTGTTATTGTAGGAAAACTCGGCTACAGGTAGGTAATCATCCCATGATCCACCTACTTCCAAAACACAAGCTCTTAGCATCTTCTAGTGTTTGAATTGTTCTTTCTTATTGTCCGTTGGTTTATGGGTGAAAGGCCGTATTTAAATCCAACTTTGTACATAAAGCCTTTTGTAAACTCTTCCAAAAATGACCGATGAACCAGGTGTCATGATCCGATACTATTTAGACAGGTACTCCATGTAGCTTCACAATATTATCCAAATAAAGTGTCGTCATTTTCTTCAAAGACATATCAACTTTGGTTGGTAAGAAATGAGCCGACTTGGTTAATCTATCCACAATGACCCAAATCATATCATGTCCATTCTTTGTCCTTGGCAATCCGGTGATGAAGTCCATTGTGATCTCATGCCACTTCCATTTAGGGGTATCTAAAGATTTAAGCGTACCTCCTGGCTTCCTATGCTTGACATTGACTTTTTGACAAGTATCACATTCAGCCACAAACTTAGCTATCTCCAACTTCATTGAAGGCCACCAAAAACGTTCCTTCAAATCTCTATACATCTTTGTTGCTCCCGGATGGATAGCAAAACCGATTATGTGTGCTTCATCCATTACTCTTTGTCTTAGATCACCCACATTAGGTACACACAGTCGATCTTGGTACCAAAGGTTCCCATTCTTATCTAGCACATACCCCACTGTAGATTTTCTCTTGCAACTCTCTTCTGATCTACCAAAACTGGGTCTTCATCTTGTTTACCTCGGATATCGTCCATCAACTCTGACCTAGCCAACAATGGTGCCATCAACTGTCGATCCCTAAATTGGTCAAAACCCTAGATTTTCAGCCATTCTAACTGTTCTGCCACATCTTGAGACCCTAAAACTGCATACACTGGCTTCCTACTCAAAGCATCTGCAACCACATTTGCTTTACCTGGGTGGTATTGTATGTCTAAGTCGTAATCCTTTACAAACTCTAACCATCTCCTCTGTCTCATATTCAGATTCTCTTGAGTAAAGAAGTACTTCAAACTCTATGGTCCGTAAAGATTCTAGCCTTGACTCCATACAGATAGTGCATGCAAGTCTTTAAGGAAAACACTACCGCTGCCAACTCTAAGTCATGTGTCAGGAAGTTCTTTTCATGCACTTTTAGTTGCTTAGATGCATAAGCAATCACTTTGCCTCCTTGCATCAACACACAACCTAAACCTTGTCCTGAAGCATCGGTGTAGACATCATAATTATCAAAGATCTCCGGGACTGTCGAAACCTGTACCGTAGTCAATCTATTCTTCAAAGTCTGAAAAGATGTCTCACACTCACTAGTCCATTCAAACTTCACATTCTATTGTGTAAGTTTGGTGAGTGGTGTGGCTATCTTGGAGAAGTATTGTACAAACTTTCTGCAGTATCCGGCTAACCCCAGAAAACTCCTTACCTCTAAAACTGTGGTAGGTCTTGGCCATTTCTCAACTGATCTATCTTTGCAGGATCTACTTGTATGACATCCCTAGAAATCACATGCCCCAAAAAACTGACATGCTTCAACCAAAACTCACATTTTGAAAACTTAGCATACAACTGTTTCTCTTTCAAAGTCTCTAGCACAGTTCTTAAGTGTTCTTCATGCTCCTTTTCGTCCTTTGAGTAGATGATGATATCATCTATGAATACTACCACAAATTTATCCAAGTAAGGCATGAACACTCGTTGCATCAAGTCTATGAATGCCAATGGAGCATCAGTGAGTCCAAAAGGCATAACCAAGAACTCATAATGTCCATACCTTATGCTAAAGGTTGTCTTTGGTATATCTGCCACTTTGATCTTCAACTGATGGTAACCGGACCTAAGGTCAATCTTAGAAAACACCTTTTTTTCCTTGCAACTGATTAAACAGGTCTTCAATATTTGGTAGTGGATACTTATTCTTGATGGTGAGGTTATTCAAAGCTCTATAGTCTATGCACATCCTCATACTACCGTCTTTCTTTTTCACAAACAACTTAGGGGCTCCCAAGGTGAAGTACATTTCTTTCTAACATATCCTTTAAGTGCACCATCTCCATTTTAGGTACATTCACGTTTCTACATGCCTTCTTAAAACTCTCCTCAACCACATTTCCGCCCTGACTGGTTCCCCATTCCCATAAAAATCTTGCATATGGTTCCTCTTAAGCCTAGTGTACCAATCAACTGGTGGTGCTTGCTCATTCACTGGTAGTGGTATAACTGGAGGGACAACATGTGGGTATACCGGTGGATAAGCTGGTGGGTAACCATAAGGTGACTACGGTTCTTGAGGTGGATAAGGTGGTGGGTTGCGGTTGAGTCACGGGTGGAACTTGTTGATAAGGGTGGTACCTTGGATAGTGTGGTGAAGTGTGATATGGCTGATATAGTCCGTAGGGTAGGTATCCAAGGCCGTAGTGGTGATCAAACTGTGGTGATGGTGGGATTGTAGGTTGATGCAGACGATTCACAGGTGGAGGGTAAAAAGTCTGTTGCTGTGGAGGGTAGACCGAGGTTGGAGGATAGCTTACCAATGAAGGTGGAGGATAAACTTCCGTCATTGGTGGTATAAAACCTGATGGGATGTCATTTACCATGGTAACCTGAACCGATCCTCCCACATTCCACTGTGGAGGTTGCTCATGTTGAGCCCGTGGTGGTGGTGTCTGATTTGGATGTTGTGAAGCATTTGGTTGCACAACTCCGCCCCCGACTACTGGTATATGGCTTTCTTGTTGTACCCAGAACTCTCAATGCCGTGAACTCCTCTTCTGGTAACAACCATTCTGAAAGATCAAGAAGATCAGAATGTTACTAAGTGGTCTAAATAAACTTATCTCCAGAAAGGAAGCCTAAAATACGCTTCTCTCTGAAACCAACTGTAACGTCCCGTTCCCGGATACTAAGTCCTTAACCGGAAATAGAACGCTCGGCGTGTATAATATAAAATAAATTCTATATTACACGTAAGCCTCTACTACGTTGTATCGAGTTTAGAATTTACGGAAGCTAAATGACTCGGGTGTATTTTGGTTTCGAGAATAGAAACAAACATAAAGATAGAAAAGATATCTTGCAACAACGATAATAAACTTACAACCGTACGATGTCTTAAAAGAAAAAAAATAAAGTTATCTTACAAGAATTCCAAAAGAAGTACAACATGTATATGAATAAAAAAACAACATAGTCTAGAACATAGTTTATAACAACAAGAAAAGTCTAGCATAGCATAGTAAGCATGATCATATGTCATCCTTGAAGTCCTCATCAAACTCCTGCTCAACCTGTTCATCTTCTCAACCCCAAACACAAACAAACATGCATTTGAGGTAAGTACAAAGGTACTTAGCAAGAAACAGAATCTATTGCATTAACTAGGTTTCGTAAAGAAAGATTTACATAATTATTAAGTTATATTTATGAAACCGACTCAATTCTAAGGTTCACTTCATGCTCATCAACATGTCATGACTAACTGTTTATAACTTAACTCAAGTTTGTTACACTGGCATTCAAGGTCACTACGCATGGTACTACCCACCACGAGGTATCATTTGCAACCTATTAATGTAACACACCAATAGCCACGGGATTAGACCCGATAGTGTACACGTTTGCAAAGTCCCTCTACCATTTAGCCGTTTATAGGCCAGTAGAGTTATTCTCTTTATCTGACCGCCCACCTATCGTGATATAGACAAGTGCCTTACCAAGAATGTTACGATGTTTCATACACACTTATGTAAATTATTAGTCATTAACTAGCCACCTAATTATTTTCAAGGAAACTTCCCTTAACAGTTCTACTCCCTCACTTAGACTTCTAGACACCACATCCTAACACATACACATACATTGATGAATACTAATTCATCGAAGCACAAGCCTATCATGCCCTTCCGACGGTCCCGAACTCGGTCCTGAACTTCAACTCTTAGGAAGCATCCATTCGGTGCCGGAACTAAACGCATCAGAAAATCAATCAAGGCATGTTCATATTCATTTATCATTATTAGATCAAGAAACAACATTTAAAACTGACCTCGGGGCTTAAAACTCACTAAAACCCAAAATAGGGGAGAATACGTGCGTATTACTGTGAATGCGTGCATATTGAGCAACCAGAAACATTCAGGATGCTCCTGTTTGACCAATGCATGCGCATTGCCTACCTAATGCGTGCGCATTAGCTCCAAGTATCACTTTCCCCACTTTCTGACCCTCAATGCGTGCGCATTCTATCCTATGCGTGCGCATTCTATCCTATGCGTGCGCCATTGAGCTCCTGAACAAAAAAAAATCCAACTTTATGTTTCATCAATGCATGCACATTGCTACCCAATACGTGCGCATTGCACGGTGAAAAAATCCTAAGCTTTTTTTTTTTCTGCACTTTTACGATTTCTACCAAAATCCAACCAAGTTTAACATCAAAATAAACATCCAAACAGCAGCAAATCACCTTTCTCACAACATTTAGCATCATAGACTTGTATAACATCAAATTCAGCATGATTCCACGTCAAAATACAACCAAAAACATAACCCTAACTTCATAAAACTAAAATTAAAGCAATAAAGTAGATTTCCTTACTTGATCAAAGCACAAAACCAAAGCAAACTTCAGAGAAAATTGCAACACTTCCCCAAACTCCAACCAAGAACCTATTTGATCCACAATTGATCACAAACCAATTAAGATCAAAGTTTCTAAACAACTAAGGCTACGAATTGAAACTAAGGAAACACTAAAACTTGATCATATCCAATGATCCTCCAAAAATATGAAATCCATACCTTGATGAAACTTGGAAATCTTAGTATCAACACAATCCTTTCCTGCTCACGATTCCGTTGCCCTACTTGAATATGAAAACGACTGAGTATCTTGTGAGAATTATGAAGGAATATCTTTGCCTTATTTCTCAAACTTGAGTGCACTTGTTCGAACGATGTTTGTGAAATCCAATATTCTGACAAGTAACGTACGTAGTTGGAGGTTTATTTTTCCCAAAATAAAACCTCTCCCTTTTAATTATCATTATTCCCTTAATTACTCATTAATTGCAAAGAGGTCCATGCTTTTCCTTTATATATAAATATATATAAAATTATATTTTAGAAAATCTTTACTCCAAAATAAAATGAAACTAATATTACATTTTCATAAAATGACACGTCTGCCCTTTCCCGAAAATCGGAATATTACACATAGTGGATACGAACACAGTGGAAGCGAACAATGACACAACGACAAAACTCAATGGCAGTGATTTTCATTGTGCTTCCACTATTGTCTGTCATTTTACAAAGTGATAGACCACCATTATAACTGTGCTATTGTAAATTTCCATTATTTCACTGTTTATGCCTTTATGGTATTGGTATGTTTTCAAAAATTATGCCAGAAAAATATAAAATGAGATGTCAAAACAAAGAGGCCGTAAAAATTAGAAAACATATGCTAAAAGAATTACGAGTTTTTAAAATTAGATCAAAAGATATAAAATAATAAAATTGAGTAGAAAAGAATGTGTGTGTATATATATATAAATACATATACATCTTTCTAATACTAATAAGAAAGGATGGCATTGCTGACTTGGAAGCTTCTCCGCTCCCCTCATGCTGCATTCGTTTATGTTTTCTATTTTTTATTATTTATATTTATTATATATTATTGTTTGGGGGTGGGGCTTTCTCTAGGGGTTGTTTGTATATACATTTTATTTATATCAACAGAAAGAAGGAGGAAAGTCTTTTGATGTGTACGTTTTCTCCTCCGAAATGATTAAGGGCTGCTTATCTCGATAAACTCCAACGGTTTGGATGCTCTGAGTATTCTTCTTGGAGACTGCAATTCATCTTTTGGCTTTGTATCTTCTCATCTTCGGCCTTTCAAATGTTTAATCACATGTCTTCCTACCCATAGCTGCTGTGCATTTGAAGAAATACGTCTGTTATTTGGACACTATTTTACCTCTCTTCCATACCAAACTGAAAAGGTATTTGCTTTTACATTTTTTGGGGTTTTTTTTTTTTGGGTTTCTGCACACATGGTTATTTAAGCTTTTGATCTGGTAGCTCAGTTTTGGGTGTGCATGCTTAAGGATTTCACTTTCCGTTGTTGTGTGGCTTCTTTTTTTCTTCGTGTTTTTTGCTTCTTGCATCCGAAATAAATGATCGGTTGGTTGTTTATGGTTAAAGAATTCAATTTTCCATGTTGTGTGGTATGTTGTTCTTTTGGATTTCGTGGTTGTTGCATCACAAATACACTATTTCGCCTCTCTTCCATACTGAACTAAAAAGGTATTTGCTTTCACATTTTTTGGGGTTTCTCTTTTTTTGGGGGGTCTTTTGTACACATGGTTATTCGAGATTTTGATCTGATAGCTCAATTTGGGTGTGCATGTTTAAGGATTTCACTTTCCGCTGTCGTGTGGCTTCTTTGTTTGCTTCGTGTTTTCTGCTTCTTGCATCTGAAATAAATGATCGGTGGTTCATGGTTAAGGAATTCAATTTTCCATGTTGTGTGGTCTGTTGTTTTTTTGGATTTGATGGTAGTTTTCATCACAAATAAATGAAGTGGTTAGTGAAATGGTTTGTTCTTCTACAATGAAGTCTTGTCGTAGATGGTTTGAGTGTGCTGTTTTGAAGAAAAAATAACTTGTCACCGTTTTATTTTGCGAATGAATGCAGGCATGGCTTTGTCAACTAAATTTTTCATTGTAGTTTATCTGGTATTCTATGTAGGAGATATGTTATGTTCATGTTGTTAGACAAGGTTAAAAAACGTGCCTTTAGGATTTGAAGGAAATGTAGAGGGCATGTATGAATTGTTGTAGCCGAAAAAAAGGGAAATTCGGTTCCGAAGTCATGTAGCCCGTCAAACTGGATGGAATTGAAGGATTTTCCAATTTGAAACGTTGCAGTCGGTCTGAAAATCCCGCTACGGATTGATGTAAGACGGCAACCTGGATTTCAATTGGAGGACTTTCCGATTTGCAACCAGTGCGGCCGGTGCTGCATTCTCAGATATAAAAATGGTAGAGATTTGAGCCTGAAAAATACAAATGTCGGCTAATCACTCTTTTCTTTTCTTTCTAATAGTAATAAGATAAGAAATTATGCACCTTCCTTGAGTGGCATCTCCCTGATGTCTTTCAGTATTCTTTCGGGCACTGCTTTATTAGTTATAAATAGCTTAGACTGGGAAGCTTCCTTCATAGCCTCTGTTTGTAAAATAACTACCATTGAACAAGGGTCAGCCAGTCATCGTCATCACATTCGTCAATTATTTGATGTATATAAAATCGGAATAATTGTTGTATATCTTATGCTTGGTTCCTCTATAGCCTTCTGCTGGGTTCATGTTTCTTTGCCAAAATGATTAGCAGGTGGTTATCTTGATATTCTTCTTAGAGACTATAATAGAGCTTTGGACTCTATCTCTTCTCATCTTCAGTAGATTGAGTTTGAGGTGTTCAGATATACGTTTTCAGTCTTGCGAAGTACGGTTCGATTATACTGCCATCAGCTATTACGATTTTCGGATGGTTATTGACATGAGCTGTTAGGTTGTTCGGTTTTTCCAAGATAATGTTCATCGGAAAACCTGGATGGCAATTGGAAATAAATTCCATATGCAACCGGTGTGGATGGTGGTTCCTTTACGAATATGAAAATGCTATAATTCGGAGCCTCGGAATGGCTTAACTTATGCCGTTTTAGGCAAATGCTCCAGAGGTCTTTCTAATACTAATAAATGTGAATCGATAACCTGTATGGAAATTGGAAATGTTTCCAATATGCAACTGTTGTGGATTTTGGTGCATTTTCAGATTAGGTAAATGCTCCAAAGCTGTTTGTGTGATGCTAATAAGAAAGGATGTACTTGCTGACCTGACTGCTTCTCCGCTCCTGTTCTCTCGCCACATATTTATAGTTGAATTTGTAATGATTCATGTTCTCGTTCTCATAAAATCGTCATTCTGAAAATTTATGAGGCGATGACGATGATGATTTAAAAATGTCTATGAGGTTGCGTTTCATAAATGATGTGAACTGGCAAGCTGGATGGCAAGTTAAAATCTTTTTCGTTTCCGGGATGACATAGATCGCCCAAGGATATGAGAGATGAAAAACCTTTCGGTTTGCAACCAGCGTGTCCTGCGATGCACTTTGAAGTATGCAAACGATATAGATCTGAGCCTCTAAAAGAAAAATATCAGGATATGTGTTTGGTTAACCTTTTTTAATTGGCTTCTAAAAAATTATGATTTTTTTTCTTTTGTTCTGAATAATTGTCACATTGTACTGTTTTTGTGGTTATGGGTGACACAATGAGAATAGCCTGATATATAAAAAATAATTACACATAGCTGCTTTGGCCATTACTGCACTTATTCAACCAGTCAGATATTGAAGGAGATTTAGTGAATAAGGGTTGTTTGTACATGATCAATGATTGTGAGAGCACACGTCTGAGAAAAAGTACGCAGTTATGCTATTAAGAATATGAGACTTAGAGTTATGAGTATTCTAATATTTGTTTCCTGCGTATTTTTCTATTTTCCTTCTCCTTCTAATACTAACTGAAGAGAGTTTGAGAAAGCAATAATACTTGAGTAAACTCAACTTATTTTATTCATGATAAAAGTATGAGTATAAATAGATACAAGCAAGAGTAGAGTAATGAATGCTATTAAATGCTTGAGTCGGCTAATGTTAAATGCTAGAATCGGCTAGAGCATAATAAGACAAACTAGAGTTACTTTATGACATATTAATTGTTTATACATTACAATTAATATGTCATGTTACAAATAAGTAAAGTGATATAAGTAATGTAATATTTCCACACTAGTAATGTAATATTTCCACACCCCCCTCAAACTGGGTTGTAGATGTCTATACAGCCAAGTTTGCTACTCAGTCTGCTGAACAAGCGGTGGAATGGTCTTGGTGAGAATATCAGCATTCTGGTCTACTGAGGGAACATACTGAAGTTGAATGATCTTGGCATCAATTTTCTCTTTAAGGAAATGTCTGCCAATGTCCACATGTTTTGTCTTATCATGATGAACTGGATCCTCTGCCATGCATAATGCTGAATTATTGTCACAACAGAGTATGCTAGGTTGCTGAAGGGTCTGCTGAAGGTCAGTAAGGACTCTTTTCAACCACAGTGCTTCACAAATGCCTTAAACAAGTGCCCTGAGTTCAGCTTCAGCACTGCTTCTAGAGACAGTAGGTTGTTTCTTGCTTCTCCAAGTGACAAGGTTACCCCACACATATGAGCAATAGCCTGTGGTAGATCTTCTGTCTATATGGCAACCAGCCCAGTCAACATTAGTATAGACTATCACTGATCTTTCAGTAGACTTAGTGAAGTGCAAGCCTTGGCCAGGAGTGGACTTCAAGTATCGTAGTATTCTGTAGACAGCATCCCAATGGTGCTCAGTAGGACAATGCATGAACTGACTGAAAAGACTAACTCCATATGCAATATCAGGTCTTGTATGAGAGAGATAAATGAGTTTCCCTACTAGTCTCTGATATTGTTACTTTCTTACAGCAATACTACCACGCACTAGTGGATTACTGGGGTCTACTGGAGAGATAGCTGGTTTGCACCCTAGCATGCCAGTTTCCTTCAGCAGGTCTAGCACATACTTCCTCTGTGAGACTGAGATACCCTGGCTGTTTCTTGCTATTTCCTTGCCAATGAAGTACTTGAGGTAGCCCAAATCTTTAACTTGAAATACCTTTGCCAGTAGGGTCTTAAAGTGTTGGATCTCAGCAGGGTCATCACCAGTAAGGATGATATCATACACATAGACAATAAGGATGAATCTTCTCTTATTGGTTGTTTTAATAAACATTGTGTGATCTGAGTTGCACTGATGATATCCAGCAGCTTTAACCACAGTAGTAAGTTTGCCAAACCATGATCTTGGGGACTGCTTCAAGCCATACAGAGATTTTCTCAGTTTACAAACCCTCCCTTTAGTGTGAGAGCGTTGGTAAAACCAGAGGTACAGATCATATATACTTCCTCAAATGAGGTCACCATTTAGGAAGGCATTCTTGATGTCCAATTGGTGGAGTGGCCAGTCAAGTTGGACAGCAAGGGTGATCAGTACCCTGACTGTGTTGAGCTTTGCCACAGGTGCAAATGCTTCCTTGTAGTCAAGTCCATATGTTTGAGTGAATCCCCTTGCAACCAGTCTAGCTTTGTACTTGTCAATAGTACCATCAGCATTGTACTTGATGGTGAATAGCCATTTACAGCTGACTGTCTTCTTTCCTTGTGGGAGAGTGGTGAGATCCCAAGTATGGTTGTCAATGAGTGCATTCATTTCAGTTTTGACAGCAGCCTTCCACCTGTCATGTTTGAGAGCTTCCTGTATATTCTTAGGAATGGAATGAGTATCCAAATCCTGTGTAAACAAAGAAAAACCAGGTGACAAGTGATCATATGACACATAATTATGAATAGAGTGGTCAGTACATGATCTCTTTCCCTTTCGGACAGCAATGGGTCTGTTATCAATATCAGTAGGTTCAGGACTATCAGTAGGTTGCTGAGGTATATCAGCAGATTCAGGAGGTTGTGGAGTATCAGCAGGTTGCTGAGGTTCAGTAGATGGAGAGAGCTCAAAGTCAGCAGGCTGATGAGTCTCATGAGGTTGCTGAATATTAGAGATTGGTATAGGGATTGGCACGGCCTCAAGATTCTCAGCTGAGGGTGCATTTGGTGTTAGAGGACTATGAGAGGAGGGAAGAGTTATTGTTTCAATTAGGTTTCCATCTGTGACAGTCTCAGTAGGGTTGCTGTAGTAAGGAGTTTTTTCAAAGAATTTCACATCCATAGAGTTGTAGAATCTTTTGTCAGTGGGAGAATAACACTTGTAGCCCTTCCTGTCTTTGGCATACCCAAGGAAAAAGCACTTATGAGCTTTGCGGTCAAGTTTGCTCCTATGTTGGGCATGGATATAGACAAACACAGTACATCCAAAGATTTTTGGAGGCAAGTCAAAGAAATGAGATGAGGATAGGGATGAGTTGTCGCAGGTTTGAATGGGAGTCTTGAATCCCAACACTCTTTGGGTAACTCATTGATCGTATGTGGCACTTAATATAGCTTCACCCCACATATATTTAGGCACGTGTGTGGTGAACATAACTGATCTAGCCATCTCCAGTAAGTGCCTGTTCTTCCTCTCAGCAACCCCATTTTGCTGAGGTGTCTCTACACAGCTACTGGTGTGAACAATTCCCTTATCATTTAGGAAGGTGCTGAGGTTGGACTCATAGTATTCCAGTGCATTATCTGTTTTTAAGATTTTAATCTTAGTGTCAAATTGAGTGGATACCATGTTATAGAACTCTTGGAATATGGTTCCAGCTTCAGATTTATCTTTCATAAAAAACAGTCATGTGATCCTGGTGTGGTCATCTATGAAAGTGACAAACCACCTCTTTCCTGTTATACTTTTAATTCTTGAAGGTCCCCATACATCACTATGCATTAGAGTGAAAGGTGTGGAGGGTAAGTAAGATATTTTAGTATACACAGACTTAGTAAGTTTAGCAAACTGACAAATATCACATTGAAGGTCACTGAGGTTACATCCTTTAAACAATTCAGGAAATAAAGACTTTAAATAACCAAAACTTGGATGACCTAGTCTATAACGCCATAACATGATATTGTCTAAGGTTTGGTTGCAGTCAGTCACGAGGCGCTTTGATCTTCAATCTTACATCTTCAAGCAGGTTGACCATAAACAATCCTGAAAGGTGCTTTAGCTCTCCCAATCACTTTCTGTGAAGAAAGATCCTGGAATATACACTGATTGTTATTAAACAAGACTGTCCAATTTAGGTCTTTAGTGAGTCTACTGATAGATATAAGGTTATAGTCTAATTTTGGAACAAATAGGACATCCTGAAGGTAGATCTTATCAGTAAGTTTAACATTTCCAAAACCTTGTGCACATGAAATAGATCCATCAAAGAACCTAATATTATGGGTCCGATGACAGGGCTTAAAATGAGATATGAGACTCTTGTTACTACCATATGGGATGAAGCCCTAATCAACAATCCAAGTATCATTAATGAGAGGTGAGGGGAATATACTGCTTTAGCATGAGTAGCTATGTCGTTGATAGAACTAACTTCCTTTTGTTGAGAAATGAAGGCTTTGAAGGCAAAGAAAGCGAGCATCCAACGTGGTATCTTTGTTCCCTTCTTCACCGACATGCCCGCCTCGACTCTCTCCTTTGGTTTGGAGGGTTTAAAAGAATTAGGCTTACCATGTAGTTTCCAAAGAAGTGTCCTTGGTGTGATTTGTGCGTTTGTAGTGGTCACGAGAACAACTTTCCAGTCTTCTCAGTGGGTTTCTGTAAGTCTCAAGAACCTCGGTGAGGCTTCCCGACCACCAACATTGCTTTGAGCTATCGAGAGAGTGATGATCAGCAGGTTGCTTTGCAAAGATTACTTTTCTCCTCGATTTCCTCATGTTTGACTTCAGCAAACATAGATTTGAGGTTGGGGAGAGGTTTAGTAGCAAGAACTCTACCTCTAACATCATCAAGGGATGAGTTCAGTCCTGTAAGGAACTTGAATACCCTCTTCTTCTCAATGATATCCTTGTATAAGGTAGCATCTTCTACATCCTTCCATGGGTGAGTTTCCAACATATCTAGGTGTTGCCATGCCTTAGATAGTTGGTTGTAGTACTGAGTTACAGACATGTCTCCTTGTCTGCAATTTTGGATTTGGGCTTCAAGTTCATAGACCTCAGATGTATTGTCCTTTTTTGAGTAAAGGTCTCTGGCATTATCCCAGATATCCTTAGCAGTGTCATACATCATGAAGTTCTCACTGATCTCTTTTGTCATTGACTTCGTGAGGATGGTCATGACTTGGTTATTTTCTGTATCCCATGCTTCAAACTTGGGGTCGGGCCAAAGGGGCGGGTTTGGAGCCAGACAAGTATCCCATCTTGCTCGGCTCGAGATATACATTTTCATAGATCTTGACCACAGCAGTAGTTGTTGCCATCAAGTCTGTGATTTGTAAAAGAATAGTTTTTGACGACCTCACTGCTTGAGGTCTTTGGGACTCAACTGAGGATGAAGAGGCGTCGGATAATGAAGACATTCTTGAAAGAAAGGGAGATTTTGCAGCGCATTAGAGAGATTATGTCTCTGATACCATGAAAAGAGTTTGAGAAAGCAATAATACTTGAGTAATTTCAACTTATTTTATTCATGATAAAAGTATGAGTATAAATAGATACAAGCAAGAGTAGAGTAATGAATGCTATTAAATGCTAGAGTCGGCTAGTATTAAATACTAGAGTCGGCTAGAGCATAATAAGACAAACTAGAGTTACTTTATGACATATTAATTGTTTATACATTACAATTAATATGTCATGTTACAAATAAGTAACGTGATATAAGTAATGTAATATTTCCAAATTAGTAATGTAATATTTCCACACTAACATAATAAAGGATCATTGTAGTTGTTTTTATATGTTTTCTTAGTAAATTGGCTCTGTTTTACTTCTACTTTTAATGCATTCACTATATATCTGTATCATTGGTGTACATGTGTGTTAAGGGTGATTTTATATGATTTATAACGTTATATTTTATAATGATTTCCCCCATATTCATATAATTTGCATAGAAAATGAGCTTTATATTGAAGTATTGAGCAAGTGAGGTTTTAAATGGTTTATTCGCAAAATTAGTTGAATTATGCGCTTTATTGTTGATTTCATGTTTATTTGGATATTATTACATTTTGCGATGTTTTTGATGCCTTGTAGATATACAATGTGGATGTTAAAGAGGTTTAAAAGATGTTTTCATTGAGGTTTTATATGAAAGGAAGGATGAAGAAGGAGTTGATTCAAGAATTCAATCACATTGGAGGCAAAATCAGTCCAAACTGGCGTCCAGATTCATCAAACTGGTGTCCAGGGTGAGCTAGAGTGAATCAAGCGCTCGATATGAGTGGACTAGCGCCCATATGATGTTAAATTGGACAGATTGGATCAAAATCGGTGGACGAGCATCCAAAATTACATAGGACGGGCGCCCAATCCACTCGGCCCGACTCGAAGATTTCAAAGCAAGCCGGATCAAGCGCCCGCACCCTCCGACGGGCGCCCACGGCACCGCCAAATGAAACCGACCTAAAAATCTATATAAGGATGCGTTATTTTCAACCCTAACCACCACAATTCGATCCTCGGCCGCCCTAGGCCTTTTTGGGGCGCCCTAGCTGCGCGCTTTTCCCACCATCATAAACATCTTTATATCTTCCTTTTTATTTATATGATTTGTATTCCAACGATGGATAGAGGCTAAGCGTTTTGAACAAGCATGTGAAGCCGATCGAGCAACAACTTGATTTCTTCTTTGGATTTGTTTTGTGAGTTTTATTAAAGCTTGTATCTTTATTATGCTTTTATATTGATTATGCAATTATATCGATGGATTGTTGCTTATTGATGTTTAATGTTGATGAGAATCATTGTTAGACCTAGATCACCGTAGTAAAGATTAGATTTTTAACCTAAAAATAACGAGAGTTGATTAGGTAGAATTTCTAGGTTGTTAGATTGAGAAATCTTACACCTTGTTTTGGAAGCGTTAATCTTTAAGATCGAAAGATAGAAGATTAATAGGCGAATTATCTACGAGAGTAGGAATTCATACCTTTGATAGGTGAACCACATCTTTATTAAACCTTCACTAAACGATCTAGGGTAGAAATTGAGAATTGCGAGATAGGTGGATCATTGCTTGTTCTTCGTTAGAATTAATTGAAATTATCTTGTGCCTTGTTCTTCGTTGTGATCTTTGAATTTTATTTTCGTTTTAGTTTTTAGAATAGATTTTATTTTCATTAGTTAAGTTCGTAACTTTCCTTCCTGGCTTTGGACTGACAATCCTCTGTCCAGTTTATTTTATCGTTTTTAGTTTCGTTTTAGTAGTAACAATCTTAGGAAAATTAATGAACTAGATACCCCGATTCCCTGTGACCGACTCCGGTATATATTAATCACTATACTACGATCCCTACACTTGGGGAATACCGGATTTATAAATTTTATTACTTGTTTGTTTTGTTAGATAAAATCCGTGACAAGTTTTTGGCGCCGTTGCCGGGGAATCGGTGCGGTTGTCCAGTTCATTATTAATTTTTCTATTTTTGTTACAACTTTTTCATAGGGAGATTATAGTTTAGGTTATTAGGGCTGTTCAGAGTTAACTTTATAGTTATCAATTTCCCTAGGTTTAGCGCTTCTCCCTTTAGTTTTCTCGCTTCTTCTCATATCTGCTTCCCGCTTTTACTCACTCAAACGGGCGCCTTGACTAGTAGACGCCCGTCTGTCTGAAAATCGATAGCTCGCTTTGTTTTATTTCTCATCGACGAAAGGCCTGGATTGCCAAACGCCCGTCCACTTCAATCTTTGAGTGCAGGCGTCCGTCCATCCATCCTGGGCGCCCGCCTTGACTATTTTTTATTGATTTTTCTGCTTTTGTTACTTATTTTTCGTAGATAGGTTTTTGTTTCTATCCTTTCTAGTTTCTACATTGATTCGGGACATCCGAGGTTGAATTATCTCGACTCCACGCTTTTAGTGATCGAACTTTTGGATAAAAGGATCGCTTTTAGCACTCGTTAATATTTTGGTCGTAACTTTCGCTCGAGTGTCCGCTTGGCCAAGAAGACCCCAATTCGGAAAGCTCTTTCCGACGCCGACGACGTAGTGAACGTCCGTAGGCCGTTCGATGCTGTTTTCGAGGTCAAAATCTACTGTTTTCCCTTCCATTTTGGGCTCAGAAGATTTCAACACGTTTTTCTCCCATTTTCCGTTTTCTGTTTTTCTGTTTTAAATTTTTCGTAAGTAGGTTTCTTTTTTTCGCTTTCTTTTTTTTCGCTTTTCTAAATAAAGAAAATTAAAAAAATAAAATAAAATAAAATAATAAAAAATGTCATCAATCGATTATGCAAGATCGTAACGCCATGTCAAAACAAAGCAGATGGAAGCGCTTAATCCTATGAATCGACTGTCGTTTTTCACGTAACTCACAAGTTCGCTTCGTGGAAGATGTTGTCGACCGCCATGCTTTGTTGGCGCTGTCAAATTCTTTCCTCCTCGCGTATTGAGTCAATTCTTTCCGTAATCGTGGAAATTTCAATCTAGTCGATGTCAAAATTGTGACAATGAGGACACATCGCCGTTTCGTCCCCATGAATGGACGAACGCCAAATAAATACTTCGTGGCAAGCAGATCGAGATTTAATAATCGCCTCCGCCAAAGCGCTTTTGAACTGTGGTTTCACTTCTCGTAATCCGATTTCTATCAAAACCCGAACTTCAATCGTGACCAAAATATCAATTTTTCCAATCAAAATCAATGGTTCAATCGAACATTCCCGATCCTATGTTTCAAAGTCAGTCTAGCCAATCTTTCCCCGTAACTTTCGTAACTATCAATGCCCTCTCAAACGGACGATCTTGAAGCTCAATTGGAGGAGCAAAACAGACACTCAAGAATCTTGAGAGACGGCTCAGCAAATGGCTCAAGACCAAGGCATTGTCCTAGCTCCCACACTTCCTTATGATAGAGAAGAGGACAATTCCATGAACTTAGGATCCGGCATTCAATTCAAAGGGCCCCAAAAGTAGAAGTGTCAAGTTCACTGCCTTTGGATCCGATGCTCGATACCTCAATCGATGAGAATTCTTACGGACATGGATTTAATAACGTTCAAGTGAGATGTTCGTATTGTGGTGGAAACCATTATGAGGCTCAGTGCAGTGGAGGTAATTCACCCCACCAATGGAATACTAATAGCAATTATGATGCAAGTTATGAGTATCCACTTCAATCTAACTATGCATCCACACACAATGGTGGAGAAGAGGCTAGTGCTATGAATGTAAGGTCCGACACTCAACTTAGTGGTTTCCTGCTCGATGAGAGTACTCGGTGGTCGATCCCCGAGAAATAAAGAATTTAGTGGAAGTCGGGAGGTCGATCTCCTGACCGTAAGGAAGGAGGAAACGGGCGTAGATGATCACATGTCTAGAATGAAGGATGAAGAAGTGAAAGAACCTGGCGGATAGACCTTTACCTTCCTCTCCGTAATGTTATGCATCTAGACAAGTGCACTCCTAAAAATCCTTGGTATGCTTCTATCGTCAACTTCTTACATTCCCAGATCTAGATCCGGAATTGTCTTATCGAGAAGAAGAAATTCTTCTCGGTTATGAAAACATTCGTTTGGGATGAACCTTACCTCTTCAAGATTGGTAAAGATGGTTTGCTGAGAAGATGTGTTCCAGAATCTGAGCAACGTGATATTATTGAGCAATGCCACAGTGGACCCACTGGCGGTCACTTTGGTCCGTGGAAAACCGTTGCTAAGATCTTCCAATCCGGTTTCTATTGGCCTACGATCTTTAAGGACACAGAAGCTTTCTGTAAAGCTTGCGATAGATGCCAAAGAACCGGTACTCTGACAAGGCGTTTTGACATACCTTTGAAACCCATCTTAGAATGCGAAGTCTTTGATGTATGGGGTATCGATTTTATGGGACCATTCCCATCATCTTGTGGAAACAAATACATCTTAGTCTGCGTGGACTATGTATCGAAATGGGTGGAGGCTCAAGCCACGACTCACAATGATCATAAGACGGTCATGAAGTTCTTAAAGAAAAACATCTTCATGAGATTCGGGTGTCCACGCGCCTTGATTAGTGATGAAGGGACACATTTTTGCAACCGACCTCTGGAGAAAGTTCTTGAGAAATATGGTGTCCGGCACAAAATTGGTACACCATAGCATCCTATGACTAGTGGTCAGGTTGAAAGAAGCAACCAAAGTTTAAAGAAGATCCTGGAGAAAATCATATGATCCATAGAAAAGACTGGAGTCTAAAGTTGGATGATGTACTGTGGGCATATCGAACTGCCTATAAGACCCCCATGGGTACATCACCCTATCAGATGGTGTATGGAAAATCATGCCACTTGCCAATCGAATTAGAGCATAAAGCGTATTGGGCCATTAAGTTTTTAAACTTCGATTCCAAATCTTGTGGAAAACATCGATTGCAGCAGTTGCATGAGTTAGACGAATTTAGACTCCAGGCCTACGAAAGCGCCAGGATCAGTAAGGAAAAGACAAAACTCCTTCACGATGCCAAAATCAAGAAGCGTGAATTCCAAGTTGGGGAACAAGTTTTATTGTACAATTCCAGGTTACATCTGTTCCCTGGTAAGCTGAGGACACGATGGTCCGGTCCCTTTGAAATTCTCCAAATCATTCCTGGAGGTGTTTTAGAACTAAGAGGTCATGGTGACCAAATGCTCAGAGTGAATGGTCAAAGGTGTAAGCACTACATTGGTGAACCCAAAGAGAAGCCTTTGATTGTTCACTTCCTCGACATCCTCGGGTGTGGTACTCCTGAAGTCAATGAGTTTGATGAGTTTTCGCCCGATTTGTTTTCTGAGAATGACGACAATGGTCCAAGAGAGGAAGTTCGGGCCGGTAGTTGGGATATGGAAGAGTTTAAACGGGAGGCACAAAGCTTAAAGAGAAGATTGAAGAAGAAGAAGTCGCAAAATGGGAAAATTAAGAATGTTTGGAAAGCGGTAAAGAACCCGACCCCATGTGTGAGGTGTTGTTTCAGAGCCACACTAATGACCGTGAGCTTACACGGGTAGTGGCCGGAAGGAAGATTAAGTGGCCTGATCCAGGCTGAATAGTACGTGTGTCTAGCCAAAGACACTAAAGAAAGGCGCTTGTTGGGAGGCAACCCAATAATAAGAATAGTTTTTATTTATTTTGGATTATTTTGTTTTTGTTGAATAAGGGGGGGCTAGTTTTGTCTTGTGTCGTCTAGGTTTTTGGTGTCGGTTTCTGTGGCCAGGTAACTTGCATGAACTGAATTTGAAAAATCCATGTGATTCCTTCCTTCCTCCCGATGTTACATTTGTGCACTACTTTTCACATAGATTCGGTTTTTGTCAATTTTTGGCATTGCTTATGCTTTGTTCCATGATAATGCCTTGTCTATCATCTTTTGTGTCCCTACCCCCGAGGTACGTTTTGTTTTGTTTTTCATGTATGCAGGATATTTGCTATAGCAATTGTGAGCTTTAGATGATATCAGTTTTCCGGTGGATGGTCCACAGTCTACTGATTTCTTCAAGCGTTTCTGGATCTGACTCCGGACCACTTCTAGAATTGCCCCCTTCGAACTACAATCAGCTAAGTTTTTCTTCTTCTGCACAACATGAGGACATGTTGTTATTTAAGTGTGGGGGAGGGATTGGTTGTACCTACAATGTGCTTAATTTATACCGGAGCATGATTTTATTTTGGCTTACTTACTTGTTATATTCCCATACTTGTGCTGGTTGGCTAGTATTTTTGGCATGGACCTTTGATAAATGAGCATTTACTCGAATTCTTTTCACGTAAGCCTCTTCAATGACGAGCTGAACTTAGGAACTGTACTCATTTAAGCCGATGATGTTTTATTCTGGTTATCAGACCGTTCACTTAGTGCTAATGTCATGGAAATTGTAATATGTGCGTAGTTCGAATTGAAGTAGGAAGTATCGTGAATATACCGAAGCCTGAATGTGATAAGTGAAACGTAGCTACTGTGCTTTGGAAAAGTTGTTTTAAGGAAAATATATGAATTAATTGTGTGTGTCGGAAGCTGGTCGATGATTTGGGTGCGGTAGGTCATATCACGAATGTCCTATACCACTATGATGACCAAAAGCTCACGACAGTCAGAAGAAGCTGCCTTATGATTTGAGTAAGGTAGGGCATATCTCGAATGTCCTATTCTGCTATGACGGGAAAGAGCTCATTCTGATGTGTGTATAAATGTGAATGCTGATTAAATCAACTTACATAAGGAAAGTAGTATGAGTAAATGAAAGACTTAGTTATCGCCTACCTTATCCCCAGTATAGGCCAAGGTATATGTTGTAGGGAATATCCTCTGGGTACAAATGAAAAGATTTCGAAAACACATGTATTACTCTAGTCATGACGTGAGTAGTTTTGTAGGGCGTATGTATAGTCAGGGTGATTCATTATCTGTCTTTAATGGGTATTGGTTGGTTAGCTTGAATTTAATTGTCAAGTGTGGAACCAGTGGAAGTTGAAGAAGGCTTTGCACACACTACACATTCGAGTAATCGTTTATTTCATTGGGGTGTATGTTTTTGATGCTAGTCGACCTATTGTGATTTGATATATGGGAGTGTATGTGATTCAATGTTTGAGTAAGCCTTGGTTTTCTTGTTTTGTTTTGCTCGGACGAGCAAAAGCTAAGTGTGGGGAGTTGTTAAGGTAATTTTATATGATTTATAACGTTATATTTTATAATGATTTCCCCCATATTCATATAATTTGCATAGAAAATGAGCTTTATATTGAAGTATTGAGCAAGTGAGGTTTTAAATGGTTTATTCGCAAAATTAGTTGAATTATGCGCTTTATTGTTGATTTCATGTTTATTTGGATATTATTACATTTTAAGTATGTTTTTGATGCCTTGTAGATATACAATGTGGATGTTAAAGAGGTTTAAAAGATGTTTTCATTGAGGTTTTATATGAAAGGAAGGATGAAGAAGGAGTTGATTCAAGAATTCAATCACATTGGAGGCAAAATCAGTCCAAATCAAGCGCCCGTATTCATCAAACTGGTGTCCAGGGTGAGCTAGTGAGTGAATCAAGGCGTCGATATGAGTGGACTAGCGCCCATATGATGTTAAATTGGACAGATTGGATCAAAATCGGTGGACGAAGCGCCCAAAATTACATAGACGGGTGTCCAATCCAGCTCGCCCGACTCAAGATTTCAAAGCAAAGCAGGATCAAGACCTGCATCACTCTCCGGACGGGCGCCCACGGCACCGCCACTTCAGAAAACCGACCTAAAAATCTATATAAGGATGCGTTATTTTCAACCCTAACCACCACAATTCGATCCTGGCCGCCTAGGCCCTTTGGGGGCGCCTAGCCTGCGTTTTCCCACCATCATAAACATCTTTATATCTTCCTTTTATTTATATGATTTGTATTCCAACGATGGATGAGGCTAAGCGCTTTGAACAAGCATGTGAAGCCGATCGAGCAACAACTTGATTTCTTCTTTGGATTTGTTTTGTGAGTTTTATTAAAGCTTGTATCTTTATTATGCTTTTATATTGATTATGCAATTATATCGATGGATTGTTGCTTATTGATGTTTAATGTTGATGAGAATCATTGTTGACTGAGATCACCGTAGTAAAGATTAGATTTTTAACCTAAAAATAACGAGAGTTGATTAGGTAGAATTTCTAGGTTGTTAGATTGAGAAATCTTACACCTTGTTTTGGAAGCGTTAATCTTTAAGATCGAAAGATAGAAGATTAATAGGCGAATTATCTACGAGAGTAGGAATTCATACCTTTGATAGGTGAACCACATCTTTATTAAACCTTCACTAAACGATCTAGGGTAGAAATTGAGAATTGCGAGATAGGTGGATCATTGCTTGTTCTTCGTTAGAATTAATTGAAATTATCTTGTGCCTTGTTCTTCGTTGTGATCTTTGAATTTTATTTTCGTTTTAGTTTTTAGAATAGATTTTATTTTCATTAGTTAAGTTCGTAACTTTCCTTCCTGGCTTTGGACTGACAATCCTCTGTCCAGTTTATTTTATCGTTTTTAGTTTCGTTTTAGTAGTAACAATCTTAGGAAAATTAATGAACTAGATACCCTGATTCCCTGTGACCGACTCCGGTATTAATCACTATACTACGATCCCTACACTTGGGGAATACCGGATTTATAAATTTTATTACTTGTTTGTTTTGTTAGATAAAATCCGTGACAATGTGCTTCTCCAAAGGTATCCGATGGTTATTCTGAAAAGGTTACTTGACTTTGCATATTGAGTGTAGAGTTTTTGGACAGAATCTGATTTGGTCCCTGTCGAATGAATTAAGTATACATCCTTTGCCTTTCAGTTCCGCATAAAAAGAAGCCTTCAAATTATTTTATTGGTCCTTTACTGCATGTAACTTATCTTGATTTTTTTTGAAGAATATTGGATATATATGCACATTCCATTGTGGTTTGCATACCTATTTAGAAAATTAGTTGTTATTATTTTGCTTCATGTTTAATAGTTCCCCATAAGTAAAAACGGTTAGCATGGGTACTCCGTGCGTTGCGGAGTCCCATTTTACTAGTGTATATATATATATATATATATATATATATATATATATATATATATATATATATATATATATATGTTTATTATGATTTTTTTATAAAAGGAAAACGATAAATTATTTTAGTGGAATCTTAAATTGTCCGTAATGCTATAAAAAAATATTACACTAGATTAAATGCCAAATAATAGTTCCATATTGTTCCTTTTCACGTTTTACTTGTTTTTTCCACCGAAACGAAATTACCAATGACGATGCTGGATTCGTCTTATTGATTAAACGGGTTGTATCCCTCTGAAGACAACAACTTAAGATCCAAAATAATGTGAGATCAAGTATGGAACATGGGGTGTTTTGTGTGGGATTTAGACTGAGCCTGAGAATTCTTGTTCTCAAGTTGCCTATGTATCATAGGATTATTCAGGAATCAAGTCTGCCGTAGTTCTAAGGATGGTATATATATATATAGGGGACTCTTGTGCCCTTGGTTGTGATCGTATCGTGTCCTTCAAGGACTCTAGCTGGTAACTGATTGTCGGTAAATACGGGTTAATCCCCGTGATTCTAGGAGATAATCACGCCTGTTTAAACGACAGGATCAGAGTCATAATCATCGAGGATTCTTTCCATATTTTTCATACATGTTACCCACATGGGATAAGGTGGTGATTAGCTCTATCCGACCTACGGAGAGCTTCAAACTATGCCCCTGGCCTAAGCTACGCTATTTTGGCTCTACGGTGCCTTGACTGACCTGCGGCGGGCTATAAGCGGCGCTTGGCAAACTAGGCTGACCTCCCTCATGGGATAAAAGTCTTTATAATTGACTATTAACTAGGGCTCCTAGCACTTAAATGTTTTTCTTCTCTGTCTTTATTTATTTCTTTGCTGTTTATAGGATGACACGTGGCCGAGATTAATCCGACCTCCGTCATAGGCCCCCCAGAACTGGCCTAAACTTTCCAAGTTGGCCAGTTCTGATCCTATTGGAGCTCAGTCTCTGTTGTTATGACTAATGAGCCCTTGGAGGTTCCTGCCCTGCCACGTGGGCACGTTAACGTCATAGCACTGTTCTGGTTGCCCCGAGAATCAAGGCATTTACAACCACGTCTTTTGTGAGATCTGAGGCGTTATTTGGGGTTTATAACCCCTGTCATATCAACCGTTCTCATCATTACTGTCTTTAAATCAAGGACTCGGTGCAGCTATTCGGACTCTTCTCCGTTTTCTTCTCCAAATCTCGACTTATCATAAGTAATCTGTCTTATTCTCCTTTCTTTTCTTGCATTCCTTATTCACTACCCAACTAAATAATTGCTTATTTCTGCTTGTCTGTGGTTCGATCTTCCGAAAACCCTTAGAACCTCCTAAAATCTAATGGCTGCCCCCCGAATCAAATCCATTTTAAAGCAGGAAAAAGTAGTCAAAATCTGCAATAAGTATATGATTAATTTGGATGCTTACGTCCCCCAGGTTCCTATGACGACCAACCCTTACTCTTCTGAGCCACCAGAGGGGTACTACGTTGTCATTAAAGATCAGTTCGACGGGGGTCTACGTCTTTCATTTTTCCCGGCCCTATCTCTTGAGCATTATGGTCTTGGTACCACGCAGGTAGCTCATAACGGGGTAAGGAGTATAGTTGGGTTTCCCATAATCTGTCGAATGGCGAGGGTGAGGTTTACCGTGAACCTGTTTAGGTCTTTTTATCATATTAAAATGGTGGTAGACAATCATGGGTTATACTATTTCCCCCGCCGGTCGAGGAATGAGGAAGGAAATCCAGTTATTGGCGGATAGACCAACCTCATACAAAGGGTGGAATGCCCGATTCTTCTTTATTCGGCACGAAGAGGCCGCTAGGTTGAGTTAGTGAAATATGGGGGAGCAGACTAAGGATACTCTTCCACATAACACTGACGTTGAAGCATTGTAGACAGTCCAGAGGTCCGGGTTTTTCTTGAACTACACCCGTCTCCCTCGCAGCTCATTGAGGCTGCCCTGCTAGCTAATGCTGGACATGGACCCTACATTGATTTTGATCCTCTAGCTCAGATAGCTTGTAGGACTTTTACTTTTCTTGTCTTATATTTTCCTATAAGTTTCATGTCTTGTACTTTTTTGCAGTTCTCTAGTTTCGGACCTAACACTTGTTTTATTTTGTGTTGTTGTAGTGAATGCCTTTGCCGATCTTCTGAATGCTGCAGGTAAAGAAGGGACCGTGCAGCCTACTGATCAGGGTGCTACGCCTCAACCCCGTAAGCCTACCGGAGTTCCTGCAACCCGAGCTGCGAGTTCTACTCTAAGTTCCGCTTCGGCTCGGATACTGTCCGAGCACGAGGATGAAGTGCTTTTGCAAGACTTGGTTCCTGGGGGAAGCTCGGTCCCCCAAACTGCTGATGATGGGGCATTTTTATTAAGAAGAAGCAAGGCCAAACTGGCTGAGGCCACTTCTGAAGTGCATCCTAGAAAGAGAGGTTGACTCGACACTTCTCTCTCCCATCCTATGGATTTCGCCATTCAAGGTCAAGGGAGTGAGGATGATGCCTCTAAACATGAGGCACTTCTCTATATGTCAGAGTAGGAATTGGCTGCCGCTGGTCTTAAGGCCATGAAATATGTACGTTTAACATCTTATAACCGCCTTTATGATTCATATATTTTATTTAAAAGTTTGCCTTTTGCAGGGATCTCGGGTTGGTCAAGAGCTATTCAACCGTCTGGCCACCTCTGAATCCACCGTGGCCAAACTGGGAGAGAAGATCTCCGAGCTGGAGAGGAAGGCCTCTGATCGGGGCAAAAATCTGAAAGCTAAGGAAAAGGACGTCAAAGACCTCAAAAAGCAACTGAATGCTCTAAGTCCGATCATGCTGCTCAGCTCCAGGCTTCTTTGGAGAAGGAAACTGAGTTTAAGGTGGCCGTAGAGAAGATGAAGGCGGATACTATCGAGCTGGAGTCGGTGGTCCAAGCTTATCTTGACCATCTTAAAGAGCCTGCTACTCAAGCAGTTAAGGATTTCAAGGCCTCCCTAGAGTTCATCCAAGCCTTGACTCTGCTACTGGCTCTTGTTGTAGAGAGTAGTTATGTCATGGGGGTGACTGATTCAAAATCTCAGTTTCCCGATCTTTCTGTTGACAGCTTGGCCAACATGAGGTATTACCAGTTGGGCGCAGAGGCACTCTACTCCCATCGCTTGAGGGAATTTCAAGAAGGAGAAGATATCATCGAGATGTGTCGCTTTGCTGCAGATAAACCCGCTCAGCCTTCATCATCTACTCTAGGGGTGTAAACCAGTCCAGTCAAACCGAATATTACTCTAAACGAGTAGAGTAATTTAAAATATTCTCAAGCTCGAGTTTGAACACGAGTATTTCGAACACGAACTCGAGCCGAGATTGAAGGAAGTTTTATGAATAAAAGCCAAGCTCGAGTTTTTCATCGATTTTATCGAGTCTAATACGTTTCGAAACTTAACTAAAAAATAATTCAAATTATCACTTGATAATGACAAAAAAATGTCATTTCAACCCATTATCATATGATATTTTATATTAAAGATGGAAATATTATTCTATTGTGTACCAAACAATGTATTTAATATAAAGTATTTTATAAACCACAAGATACAAATGATATAAAATCAATTAAAACTTTAACATATTATACATTGACTACAAATACAAAGAACACACACTTGTCTAATAATAACATATATGTATTTATACATATATGCTCTTTTAGTATATGCGAATATATATTCAAGCTTGCTCGCGAGTAGTCGAGTCGAGTATTGCATTGCTCGAGTATCGTTCGTTTAATCTTCGAGTTGAGTCGATTTCGAGCTGATTTAAGCCAAGTCGAGTCGAGTTTTGCATCGAATCGATCTCGAGCTACTCACTAGTATCTTGGCTCACTTACGGCCCTAGTCTACTCCTTCAACCGAGCTGCCTTCAACTGGTGTTGCCCCGTTTGAGCAAGAGTTGTAGCCTGTTCTGCTTTTGTTTTTTTATTCAAACTTTGGCTTGTTCTAAACTCTCCTGGATATTATGAACAATTTTTTAATGAAAATTTTATTTTCCCTACCTTGAGCGCTCTAGTTTTGTAGCACTTTTTCGTTTTGTGAATGTATGGGTGGATGGGTATCTTACCCCCCCAGTACGCCGTTTAACAAGCTTGACTTTTGAAGGGCATACTTTCTTCATGTTTTGAATTGTTCCTGAGAATTTACTAAGTTTGTCCTTTGCAAACTTAATTATCGAGCTCGAACTGCGTTGCTCGATTCATTCGTCCTGTGAATTTACTAAGTTTGTCCACTTTTGCAAATTTAATTTTTCCGAGCTCGACCTGCGTCGCTCGATTTATTCGTCCTGTGAATTTACTAGGTTTGTCCTTTGAAACTTAATTATCGAGCTGGACCTGCGTTGCTCGATTCATTCGTCCTGCGAATTTACTAAGTTTGTCCTCTGCAAACTTAATTATCGAGCTCGACCTGCGTTGCTCGATTTATTCGTCCTGTGAATTTACCAAATTTGTCCTTTGCAAACTTAATTTTCCCGAGCTTGATCTGTGTCGCTCGATTTATTCGTCCTGCGAATTTACTAAGTTTGTTCTTTGCAAACTTAATTTTTCCGAGCTCGAGCTGCGTCGCTCGATTTATTCGTCCTGCGAATTTACTAAGTTTGTCCTTTGCAAACTTAATTAGGAACATATACGCCGCATAAAATCGAAAGGGTATACTTCTTTATTAAATCATTGGGCTGAAATCCATATTTTTCCAAGTAATAATTATTGAAACTTGGGGGATATGGAAAATCAACTAAAACCTGTTTTATGCGTAGAATATCCGCAGGTTGTTGGCGTGCCAACTTTGGGGAATGGTTTTGCCGGTTGAGTCGGCTAGTTGATAAGCACCTTTGGCATGTACGTTTACTATCTCATAAGGACCTTCTCAATATGGGTCGAGTTTTCCCTGTGGTCCTTGGCGACTGACTTCGTTCTTTCTCAATACTAAATCTCCATTGTTGAAGTAGAAATTTCATACTCGGGCATTATAATACTGAGATATTGGCTGTTTATATTTTGCCATTTTGATTATGGCAACATCCCGAGCTTCTTTCAGGCCGTCCTTTGTGTGTCGGAGCTCGGCATCCTGTTCCGTTTCTGAATAAAGTTCGGAACGAGGCGAGGGGAGTCCGATCTCTGCTGGGATGACAGATTCGCACCCATAAGACAAAGATAAAGGAGTTTCTCCCGTGGCAGCGTTTGGTGTAGTCCGGTAGGCCCATAATATTCTGGGTAGATGCTCCGCCTAATCGGCTCCTTCTACTTCGAGTCTTTTCTTGAGGCCTGTTTTAATTTGCCTATTTGCTTGCTCGACTTGACCATTCCCTTGCGGATGACCCACATAAGTGAAGTGTTGGGGAATTCCCAACTCGGAACACTATTCTCGGACAATTCTATCCTCGATTTGAGTCCCATTGTCCGTGATTAGAACCTTTGGTATGCCATATCTGCACATGATGTTTTTCCACATAATTTTGTTGATAGCTTTTCCTGTGATCGTCGTTAAGGGCTCTACCTCTATCCATTTAGTTAAATAGTCTATGGCTTCTACCAAAAACCTATTGTTGCCCGGTGCTCAGGGCAAAGGACCAATAAGATCTACCCCCCATTGGTTAAATGGCCAAGGGGACACAATTGGGACCATTGGTTGGGAAGATTGATGTGATAAATTGTCATGAACTTGGCAAGGTCTGAATTTCTGCACCAGTTTTTAGCATCTTCTTGCATAGTAGGCCAATAATACCCAAATAGACAGTACTTACGGGATAAGGTCCGAGCTCCGGCAAGATTACTGCATATGCCTTGATGAATTTCATGAAGAAGATAATCCCCCTTGTCTTTAGTTGCACACCTAAGCCATAGTGCTACGAAAGACTTCCTATATAGGACATTGTTGAACAGTGCATACCTGACTGCGAAAAGCTTTCACTTTCGAGCTTGGGATTTGTCAACTAGAAGGATTCAATCCTTTAAATACGTCGTGATGGGTCCATCCAGGTGTCTTTCTGGGTAAGTGGTTGGATCTCATGCACGTCATAGATTCGTTCTTTGTGTAACACCACCAACACTTTCTTATCCGAGAGGAAATTTGAGGCTAGCTTGGATAGTGCGTCTGCTCGCTTGTTCTGGGATCAGGTTATTTGCTCAATCTTAACCTCTGTGAAACCCTCCAGCAACGTCTGAACTTTAGCTAGATATTTCTTCATTGGTTCTTCTTTGGCTTCACATTCCCCTTTTACCTGGTTTACAACCAACTGTGAATCACTGTATACGCATAGGTTTTATGCCCTAAGTTTAGATGCCAAGCCGAGCCCTGTAATGAGTGCCTCATATTCCGACTCGTTATTGGTAGCCTGAAAACTAAAGCGTAGTATGTATGAGAATTTTTCCCCTTTCAGGCTGATTAGCAAGAGACCTTCCCCTGCTCCTTCTTTGCTTGATGCTCCATCAACATAGAAAGACCATGTCTCGGATGTACTACTCGGCTGACCTTGATCGATAGTGATGGCTGCACCTTCAACCAGAAAGTCGACTAAGGCTTGAGCTTTTACTGCCGTGCATGGACGGAAGTCTAGGTCGTACTCCGCCAGCTCGACTACCTATTTGGATAACCGGCCCTAAGTGTCGGGTCGAGCCAATACTTGCCGAAGTGGTTGATCAGTGACTACGACTATCGGGTGTGCTTGAAAATAAAGGCATTAGTTTTCTTGAAGCATGAACCAAGGACAAAGCCAATTTTTCTGCAATAGAATATTGGACCTCAGGTCCGTAAAGTGCTTTGCTTACGTAAAAAATAGGGTGTTGGGCGTTGTTCTTTTCTTTGACCAAGACGGCGCTAACATCTTCAACACAACGGATAAATGTACTAGCAACGTGTTTCCTTCTTAAGGAGAGATCTGTTGGAAACGTGTCCTAAACCCAATCGGGTTGGACCGGATCCGACCATGTCGGGTCGTTTACAGTCTATTTAGTTTATGTAATAACTTTATTATGATTAATAAAAGCACTTATGTTATTATATATTGTTTATCTTCATGTTATTTGTTGTACATATATAGTAACGTCCCTAGTATCAATCAGTGATAGAGAAACCATGATAGTGATTATGGTTGATGAGATCTTTAATCACTATAACAAGTTTGATACTTAAATGTCTCTAGTCTTATGTACTATCAAATGGGACATTGATAGTATAACCAGACTAGCACGTATTGGATGTCTTCTATCTTATAGAAGGTAGGGATAGATATCGCTATCGAAGTGTAGAGACACTTGGACTGTACGTGGACGTGTATTAGAGAATGCGTACGTTAGACTGACCCACTTATATTAAGTGTCACACTATGTGGCGATTGTGTAAATATCCTTTAGACCGGAGTCTACATGGCATCACGGTGTGGATTGTCATGCTTTGACACTATTGAGATTCCCCTAGCCACGGGGTGATCATGCGGTAGTGATTGGGTATGATATTGAAGCATGCGGAGTATACATGATTGGTCGTCCGGGAATCACGTATCCTATGATTGGGATCGAATATCCGAAATGGTCTTCTTATAAGGAATGTATAGCTCTCGAGAATCTTTGCAAAGTGGGAGTAATGTGTTATCCCGAGAGAGCATGATATCCAAATTATAAGATACAATCGTTAATGTATTGACACTCGAGATACGATCGTATGGATACTATTACAGTGATAGGATTGTAAGTTACACGGTAACTGCTTCACGTGAAAGATAGTAGTCATTTCTTTTGACTCTTCCGATGATTGGGGGTCACGGTGTGTTGCTAGACGCTATCCCGTGATCGTTAGGCATGAAGGGCATTTTAGTAAATTGCACTTTGTGTCTACGGCCAACATATTCGGAAGCCTATCGGGTCAAACACATATGAACATCGAGTCGGATTAAAATGCTGTTATAGTTGATAACCAAATAAGGAAATTTTATCTCTAGACTATAAAGGTTATTGTGGTAAATTAATATGGTGGTATTGTTAGGTGTAGTGCCCGAAAGACAATTTGTGTAATTGTTTTTGATATTGGATGATGAAATTTATCTCACCTTAGTTACTTGCTTTGTGCTTGTAAAGTAATACATCATTGCAATCCCTAAGTATATCTGTATGTAACCACTTAACTCAAATTAATACGGATTACACGTGAGGATTGAGTTAGTGGAGATATGCTTAAATCGTTAGTCCGTGGTGAACTTAATCGAGTTTAGGGTCTCTTGATTAAAACACCAATAATGCGCATGAGAACACCTTAGGGTGTGATAGTCTTATCCGGACTGTCGGTAGAGGGTACTGCGCGGGGCATTTATATATGATGGCATTCATATAGGATCGGACCGATTTAATCTATATTTCTCGATATAATTCCGTGTCGAGGAATCTTATTAAATCATTAGATGATCATATATGGATCAACCTTAATCTGAGGTGATCACGCGAGTGTGCCGCTTGTCCCGGGTAGTGTTTGATGTGTTGAGTTACGGTTCACTTAAATATGTGTTCCAAGCCACTTCTCATTGGCACTATCTCCGGATGAGTGAGTAGTTCCGATTTTCACAGACATGGAATCCATTCCTTCCTGCGGGGAAGTAGAGAGACAGTACCCTTATTTGTTAGCCCTAAGAAAGTGATCGATCCCAGGAGTTCACATTTGACTAATTGATCACTAGCCAGATATGTGAACTAATTGATCATCAGGGGGTTAATGGTAAATAAGGATAAGATATTATGAGTCGGGTTCACGGAGACTTCCCACTCAGAATGGGCAGTCTATGGAGGGTTAATCCGTATGTAGAGATTATATCAATGGACGTTTATTCACTCTATGGGTTGAGTATAAGTATACATCTATAATCGGTAGAGTTCGATTTAGGGTTTATGGTGGCGTAATCCCGAATTAATAATTAATGTACTTATTCTGCTCGATGAATAATTAATTATTAGAAATTTACTTGGTTATAGGTCCATGGTCCCGATGTGGCTTCTATAATTGAATGATATTCTTGTTATTTGGGCCTCATGATAATTAATTGGTTTAATTAATTAATTGATATGCATGGATATTATTTAGTTGCGCTTTAAATAATATAATACATGTAAAAAGAAATTCTCTGCACCTGCTGGTGGGATTAGTGTGGCGCCAATATGTCTTGGATTTTCCAAGAAATTAGTTTTCTTGGATAATGACATATTGTGTAATTTGTTATTTATTTGTTAAATAATTAATTGGATAAATAAAAGAAAATAATTTATTTATTATTTATCTCTTAACTATAAGGATAATTATATTTTCTTATTATAAGATTGTAATTATCTCTTATTTTTATTGGATAATAATAATTAGAATTATCTCTTTTATTTTGTTAAACCGATTGGGTATAGGTTTTCTCTCTTGGATTTTGCCTATAAAAAGAGAGTTATCCCCGAGCCTTAGGTGATGCAATAGCCACGAAATTCATAGAGAAAAAAAGGCTAAGAAGTTCGATCCTTAGCTCCACCCGGTTGGAGAAAAACTTGGAGTTTTTCTTGGAAGCATATCAAGAAGGTTCTCATATCAAGAAGGGTGTCCACCAACCACCGTTTGGAGAACACATTGGAAGATCAAGGCTTCTCATCCTAAGATCAAAGCTTCTCTTCTTACTATTGGTATGATTTTCTTAACCCCCTTGTAGTAGTTTAAGTCCTTTAATTATGTATTGTGATGTATAAGTCGTGATCCATCCGCTGCGCATAGATCTAACTCGTTTAGATCTAAGAACCTGCATCCTTCAGGTATTTATTTATTATGAATAAATAAAATACAAGATATTAATTATATATAAATTATATTAATTAAAGAATATTCTGGAAGTCGATTTATTGACTAATGGGGCGCCATATCTAGGGTATAAGAGATACACTTGGATTGTGCACTTTAATTAATAAGATTACCATAATATTAATATAAGATATTAATTGATTTTGGAAAAATAGATTTATGGTAATAAGATAATTATATTCAATATAAGATATTGGTAAAATTAATTATAATTAAAGAGATAAATCAATCTAATTGATTTTCCTTATTTTATTGGGAAAATGTTTTCTTCTCCTACACACATATGGGGCGCCACCTTCTACTATAAATAAGAGGTGGGTGTCAAGCTCTTTTGTACATCACAATTGCAAGAGCTCATAGTTTTTGTGTAAAATAGAGAGCATCCTATAATGAGTTTGTGAGAGAGGAAAAATGCCGGTCTAGCAACCGGAGTTTTCCAATAGCAATCCATGGAGGATTCTGGTGAGGTGTTCGTGTGGATTAGCAATAGAGTCCGGACGCGTGGACGGCTTGCGCACTGTACTACTCTCCGTTGATGGTCAAAGCGACGATCTTATAGTCATCAAGGTATAACCGTCACACTACTTAACGTGTTTATTGCATTAAACGAAAAACGGTCTAGAAAAAAGGAAATCAAATTTTAAATTGCGTTGCGTTAAACTAGTGATTTCCTAACAAGATCAGCGTCGGCAACTCAGCGAGGTATATTTTCAGTTCATCAAAAGCTTTTTGGCACTCGTCATCCCACTGGAACGGGGTTGCTTTCCTCAAGGTCTTGAAAAAGGGTAAAGCGCGTTGCGCCGATCGGGACAAGAATCTGTTCAGAGCGGCCATTCCCCCAGTTAATCTCTGGACTTCTTTGATATTTTTGGGTGGAGGCATGGTCCTTAGGGCATCTATCTTATTGGGGTTGGCTTTTATGCCTTCCTTAGAGATCATGTAGCCTAGGAACTTTCCTGACCTGACTCCAAATATGCATTTTTTTGGGTTAAGTTTCATCTGGGTTTGCCTGAGCACCTCAAAAACTTTCCGTACGTTGGTTAAGTATTGATCAAGGGTCCTGCTCTTTATGAGGAGGTCGTCAATGTAAACCTCCATACACCTGCAGATCTACGATTTAAAGATCTTATTTACTGCCCTCTGGTATATGGCACCTGCATTCTTAAGTCCAAAAGGCAGAGTAATATAACAGAATCTTCCAAGCTCCGTGGTAAACACAGTTTTTTCTGCATCTTCTGGATCAATAGCAATCTGGTGGTAACCCTTGTATGCATCCAGAAATGAAAACACCTCAATATCAACCGAGGAATCTACAAGCCTGTAGATCTTTGGCAGAGCATAGCAATCTTTAGGGCAAGCTTTGTTGAGGTCGGTAAAATCCACACACATCCTCCAACTTCCATCAGATTTCTTAACCAGAACTGGATTTGCCAACCAGTCTGGGTACATCACTTCTTTTATTATTCTTGCTTGAAGTAGCTATGCTACTTCTTTCTCAATAACTAGCATTCTCTCCTGAGCAAAGTGTCTCTTCTTTTGCCGAACTAGTTTTCTGTTCGGCTCTACGTTCAACCGGTGTAGGGCTAAAACCGTGGACAGACCTGGCATGTCTTCGGTCCTCTATGCGAACACATCTCTAAATTCTTTTAGTAGCTTGACAAGGAGCCTTTTATGCTGCTCGGGATCCAGACCCCAATTTTTACTATTAAGTCCTCTCGGCTGTCCTAGAGACCGACCTCCTAAACTTCGTCCTTAGAGGACCACGTTTCGTCATATTCTATGAGTAATTCCTCAATAAGAACCTGTGATTCTGTTACCTTCCCATTGATCGTAGCCGTATAACAGCTCCTGGATGCTTCCACATCTCCTCGAATTTCTACCGAGCCATCCATTATGGGGAATTTTAAACTATCGTGAGCTAGTGAGATCACTGCTCGGAGGTCAATCAACGCAGGCCTGCTCATAATGATTTTATATGCTGAGGGAGCTTTGACCACAACATAACTGACCAGGAGGGTCCTGCCCCTCGGTTCTTTCCCAAATGTGGTAGCTAGCTTGACCATCCCCACTGGGTGGATTAGAGGTCCGGCGAAACCGAACAACGGAGTTGAAACATGTGTCAGCTTGGCATCTCTCACTCCACGGATTGGAAGGCAGGATAGTAGAGCAAGTTTATTGTGCTTCCTGTGTCGATGCAGATCCGCTTCACTAGGCGTCAATCGACAACAACTTCAATCACCAAACCCTCATTGTTGATGATTAGAGGAAGCACATCCTTAGGACTATACGTCACTTCCCTAGAAAAGCTTTGCCGTTTTTTAGGGTTTGAAGGAATAATAGCCCTGCTACCACCTTCACTCATCCCGTTATCGAGTATGGTGTTAATTGTGTCCACCTCATAGAGATTATTTAAATCTAAAATTGGAAAGATTGCTTCGACAACAGGGGGTATGGTTGTTTCACTCATGATCATCTTCGAGTGATCCTTGCTGATTAATGATTGATATCTGGGTGACATAATGCAATCGTGGATCTTGAAGTCATTGTCGATAGAGGGCCTTTCTTTTAGCGCTAATTTGACGATGCTGGATTCGTCTGATTGATAAAACGGGTTGTATCCCTCTAAAGACAACAACTTAAGATCCAAAAGAACATGAGATCAAGTATGGAACATGGGGTGTTTTGTATGGGATTTAGACTGAGCCTGAGAATTCTTGTTCTCAAGTTGCCTACGTATCCTGGGATTATTCAGGAGTCAAGTCTGCCGTAGTTCTAAGGATGGTATATATATACAGGGGACTCTTGTGCCCTAGGTTGTGATCGTGTCGTGTCCTTCAAGGACTCTGGCTGGTAGCTGATTGTAGGTAAATCCGGGTTAATCCCCGTGATTTTAGGAGATAATCACGCATGTTTAAACGACAGTATCAGAGTCGTAATCATCAGGGATTCTTTCCATATTTGTCATACATGTTACCCACTTGGGATAAGGTGGTGATTATCTCTATCCGTCCTGCGGAGAGCTTCAAATTATGCCCCTGGCCTGAGCTGCGCTGCTTTGGCTCTACGGTGCCTTGACCGACCTGCGGCGGGCTATAAGTGGCGCTTGGCAGACTAGGCTGACTTCCCTCCTGGGGATAAAGGTCTTTATAATTGACTATTAACTACGGCTCTTAGCCCCTAAACATTTTCATTCTCTCTCCTTATTTATTGCTTTGCTGTTTATAGGATGACACGTGGCCGAGATTAATCTGACCTCCGTCAACCACATATGGTGTATATATACCCACTGTTCGGTAAAAACTAGTTCTAAAATTTATAAACCGAAACACCCCAAGTATAAGGTTCGTAGTATAGGGTGTTTACGGGTCGCGTCTAAGTGGAGTCGAATGTTAATCGGATTAAGGTGCGATTATTATATTTACTATGTCACGAATTATTATCTCAAACTAGGGTTTATACTATCTATAATATAAAAGCGAAGAACAAAGGTAAAATCACGAAAAATGAAAAACTTAGAACCGGGCGGGCGTCCGTTAAGGGTGGACGGCGTCCGAGTACGTCTTTGAAACAGAAAATATGCGAAAAACACACTAAAATTCGGAAATAACTAAACGTAGCAATAACAATCAATACGAACGAATTTGTTTATCGAGATAATTAAAAGAACGATTAGAATAACTAGGATCAACCACACAACAATCACACAACCACTTTATGATCCGAATATGATTTTATTGGGTTGATCAATCTCGAAACCGTTTAAATTCCTTTAACTCAATTCCTAGGGTTTTGTTCTCTTTTCCAAGTAAAACAATTAGACGTACATCACATGATCATAAATTTGTTCCCAAATTACTTAACCCAATTAACAACACATGATTCCTCAAAATATTGTTAATTGTATCGATTGAAAAAGTTCTATTGATGAATTATATTTCCATACAAATTCAACTCAACATATGGTTTTATTGATATTCCTATCAAACAAAACACTTAACAATCAAATCAGATAACAATCGATAAATAAAATTCAATATTCGAATTCATAAACAAAGATAACCTAACAATCCGTGGTTGTGGTGATGTTGATGTGGTATCCTCCCGCTATTCTACCGTGATGTGCTTAGCCTTCCATCCTTGTGATGATCCAAGACATGATTGAAGGGAAGAAACTCGTAATTTCTGTAGGGTTTGGTGTGGCTCCTCCAAGGGTGGAATATGCGGCTGTATGTTGTGTCTATTAGGGTTGAAATAACACGCCTATTTATAGAATTCTGAGGCGGCTAGGTCAAAAACGGCACTGGACGCCCGTCCAGAGGGGTGGACGCCAGTCCAAAGTGCAAAACTTATTTGAGTCGGGCCGAGCTGGGGTTGGACGCACGTCCTTCTTTAATTTGGACAAAATCAGACGCCAGTTCACCGAAAATCTGAACATCCTGAATCAAAATTCTCCCTGAGGACGCCAGTCCACTATTCCGGACGCCCGTCTGGTAGACGGAACATCAAACGCTCGTCCAGCTTGCTGGACGCTAGTTCAAAACTTCGGACGTTCGTCCAAAATGCCTTCAAATTCGACTTTTCATCTTCATCTCTTTATTCTTCAGCTCCCACTCTTCAAAGCACGATTAAACACCTCAAATCAACTTTTTCTCAGCCACATTTAACACCTGCACGTCATTGAAAACATACCAAAGTGTAACACAACTCAAACCAACATAAAATCATCATTTTAAGCACGTAATTGGCACGTTTTACACTTTTTGTAACCTTAAGACCATTTCTTCCATTTGTTCATTTAATACGCAATTTTCTATAAAAATTACTAAAACACGGGGATTATTGTTATGAAATATTGCAATATAAATCATAAAATTCACCGAGAACAACTCCCCCACACTTAGCTTTTTGTTCGTCCCGAACAAAACAATCAAAACTAGCTCACTTTAATGCAATCCACATAGATCCCTAACTCACGTAACAGAAGATACAACAACTATAGCAAGCGATACCAACATAGAGATAGATTCTGTGTGTGTGTGACAAGCCCTTTTCAATCTTCACAATCCTCTCAAACAAATATCCTCTCAAATAATTTTAATGACTATCCTAGGTATAGGCGATGTCGCTCCACACAAAGTCTTCCCGCACACTCGGTAGGATAATCCTACACAGATATCTATCGATTTATACTGGGTATAAATTCAACGATAACAAAGTCTTTAACTTTTGCACTTTCTTTTTCTTCTTTGACGCTTTTATCGAGAATGAGCTCTTACCCATCATAGTAGAATAGGATGTTTCGGGATAACACCTACCTTACTCAAATCATAGGGTAGCTTCTTCGATTATTCGTGAGCTTTTGGTCATCATAGTGGAATAGGACATTTCGAGATAATGCCCTACCGCACTCCAATCATCGACCAGCTTCCGACACACCCATTTTTTTTTTTTGATATATATATTTTTTTTACATTTTTTTTCCAAGAAATTAGTTACGTTTCACTTATCACATTCAAACCTTCAGATATTCACAGTGCACGTTCTGAACTTAGGTGTTACTACACTGTTACTATTAAGAACAAATCTCTCTAAGATTAATCACTAAAATAGTGAAAGGATACAGTTCAAAATTATTGCTTCAATATTAAAGGCTTTCGTGAGTATGAAATGAATACTATCTCAAATCAGTAAAAGCATGCTAGAATTATCTCTCAAAGTCACATAAAATCATTGTCAGGAAACTACAACTAGAAAGCCATTTGTTTCAATTACATGCTCAAGATTTACAATTATCCAAGTGTAAATTTAAAATTTCACTATTTATCAAAGATCACAAATATTTACTCATACTGTCGAAAATAAAGCATGAATTGCACCCCCCCCCACATTTAAATCACATTATGTCCTCAGAATGTGCAAATAAAAGAAAAGAATACTTAGCTGGTTGCAAAGTGGTTATCGGGCTGTAGGTTGACAGAGGTCAGGCCGTAGCATGAATGCACCGCTGTAACTCATATCACGAACAGACAACACTAAAGGAATAGCTGGCAACAACCGCTCAAAAGTATCTGCAACACTCGACACAGCATATAATCTCGGGGTACAAGGGGTATATGAGTAAACATGAATGCACACAGAAATGGGCAAATAAAGCATTCACAAATAGGACAGGGATAACCAACACACAAACCACCAAGGTTTTATTCCTAATAACCTAAAAACTTAACTAAAAAGAAGTACTTAAAAGACTAGGCTGCCTCCTAGTAGCGCTTCTTTATTGTCATTAGCTTGACAGAGATTTCAAAGTCAACCCGGATCGGGCCACTTGGGTATGAGGCTAACCACTTCTCTGGCAGAATCAGAAAGACTAGGACGGAAATGGTTTTCGCCACAACAAAAAAGTCAAGTCTTGCGAGTAAATCATGAAATTTCTCTCTCGCATAACAACAACGACTCTTTTCTTCTTGTTCTTGTTTCTCGATGCGGCCGAGGTATGCTAACAGCTCGGGAGCATTGTGGTAGGATCTCTGCAAGGATAAGGGTGAGAATGTCATCATCCACTCCAAAGAAGTCGGATGGAATCTCTTCACAAATAAACGACTCAACCGTTTCATTTCTCCTTTGAAAATATAGGACTTCAGGCTTTTCCTTGGGTTGCCCAAAGTACTTCTTAATCCGGTGACCATTGACTTTGAACGGTTGATCTCCGTACCCTTTCAACGTAATGGCTCCACCAGGATGAACATCAAGAATCTCAAAGGGCCGGACCACCTAGATTTAAGCTTACCGACCAAAAGAAAAGATGGAGCCTGGTGTTATACAAAGAAAAAGCCATGTCTCCCACTTTGAATTCCCGATCTTTAATCTTAGCATCGTGGAGCACCTTCGTTCTTTCCTTGCTCACCTTGGCGTTCTCGTGAGGCCACGAGTCCGAATTCATCGAGCTCATGTAGTTGCAATAATCTTTTCTCCCCACAGTTGGCTATCGAAGTTTAAGAATTTAATAGCCCATGAAGCTCGTGCTCACTCGGCCCGGTAGATGGCAAGCCTTGCCATTAACCATTTGGAAGGGTGACGTACCCATAGGGGTCTTGAGCGCGGTGCGATAAGCCCAAAGTGCGTCGTCCAACTTCGCACTCGATTGGATCTATTGGAATTCACCGTTGTTTCCAAAATCCGCTTGGACTTCATTGCTTACCTCGACTTGGCCACTTTGGTTTGGGGGTGGTATGGTGTACCAATTCTATGCTTGACACCATATCTCTCAAGAATTTTATCCATGGTGCATTACGTAAATGCGAACCTTCATCACTGATAAGGGCTCTAGGACAGCCAAATCTAGTAAAGATATTCTTTTGCAAGAATTTCTTTACAACTTTGTGATCATTGGTTTGGGTGGCTATGGCCTCTACCCACTTGGAAACGTAGTCTACACAGACCAGAATATATTTGTTAGAGCATGATGATGGGAATGGTCCCATAAAATCAATACCCCAGACGTCAAAAACTTCACATTCCAAGATAGGCCTCAAAGGCATCTCCATCCTATTACTGAGTCTCCCTACCCTTTGCCATCTATCACAGCCCTTGCAAAAGGCTTCAGCATTTTTAAACAAGGTAGGCCAAGAAACCAGCTTGAAGGATTTTGTGGTCGTCTTAGGTGCTCCATAGTGTCCACCGGCGGGACCACTATGACATTGCTCCAGAATATCCAATTGTTCATGCTCCGGAACGCACCTTCTAAGCAACCCGTCCTTGCAGACCTTGAACAAATAAGGATCCTCCCATACGAGATACTTTAAGTCGCTTTGAAAAATTTCTTCTTCTCCGATCGTCATATCTTCTAAATGCCCACCTGCTAAGTAGTTAACGTAATCAGCATACCACGGCCTCACAGTCTCTAGCTTCATTAATTGCTCAGTCGGAAAGTCAATGCCTATCTCCTTAGGGACCTCGCAGAGGAGGAAGTCCCTCATTCACTAGGCGAGATAAGTGGTCAGCTACAACATTATCACTACCCTTCTTGTCCTTAATTTCAAGGTCAAATTCCTGTAGTATCAGAATCCATCTGAGTAACCTTGGTTTAGCGTCTGCTTTGCCCATAAGGTAGCGTAGTGCTGCGTGATCTGTCCACACCACCACTTTGGACCCTAAAAGATAACTTCTGAATTTGTCAATAGCAAAAACGACTTCCAAGAATTCTTTCTTAGTCGTGGTGTAATTGCATTGAGCCGGGTTCAAGGTGCGGCTTGCATAGTAAATGGGCCTGAACTTTTTATCAATTCTTTGACCTAAAACTGCACCGACTGCGTAGTTAGAGGCATCACATAATAATTCAAAAGGCTTAGTCCAGTCAGGTGCGATTAAGATAGGGGCACTTATAAGCTTTTCCTTCAGGCAATTGAAAGCTTCTTTGCACTTCTCATCAAACAAGAACATAGCATCATCTTTCAGAAGGTGAGATAAAGGTTTGGCTATTGTGGAAAAGTCCTTAATAAATCGCCTGTAGAAGCCAACATGACCAAGAAAACCACGTACCTCTTTGACGGTTTTAGTACGACATTTTTCAATGGCTTCTACCTTAGCCTTATCAACTTGAATACCACTTCGGACACCTTGTGTCCCGGAACAATCCACTTCATCTACTAGAAAATGGCATTTCTCCCGCTTAAGCACTAAATTCTTTTCAACACAGCGTTGAAGTACCATATCTAGATTCTCCAAGATCTCATCGAAGCTATCGCCATAGACTGAGAAGTCGTCCATGAAAACTTCCATACATTTTTCCACAAGTCCATCGAAAATGGCCAACATGCACCGTTAGAATGTTCTTTGGTGCATTGCATAACCCGAAAGGCGATTCTCATGGTGCAAAAGTGCCGGATGGGCACGTAAACGTGGTCTTCTCCTGGTCATTAGGGTCGATGGCTATCCGGAAGTAACCGAATATCCATCGAGGAAACAATAATACTTATGACCACTCGGTCTTTCTAAAGTTGGTCAATGAAGGCGGGGAAATGATCCTTAGCGGTGACTTCATTTAACTGCGATAATCAATGCAAACTCTATAGCCGATCCACAAGGCGTAAGGCAACTTCTTCCCTTTTTTCGTTCTTTTCCACAAGAATTTCCCCCTCTTAGGCACAACTTGAGTAGGGTGACCCACTCACTATCGGCGATGGCGTAGATAATACCCATATCGAGCCATTTGATGATCTCCTTTTTGACAACCTCCTGCATGTGCGGATTCAACCTCCTTTGAGGTTGTCTGATCTTTTTCGCTCCTTCCTCCGTTCGAATCTTATGCATGCACACGTGCAGCCGATTCCTCTGATATCGCCCACCTGCCATCCAAACGCGAGGATATGTTTCTCAAGCACTTTAATTAATTCAGCTTCTTGCTCCGGCTCGAGTTTAGATGAAATGATCAAGGGCAACTTATCACCGTCTTTAAGGAAGATGTATTTTAGTCTTTGCGAAGTGGTTTCAACTCTAAGTCACAGGTGGTTGCTCGATACTAGATTTCAAGGGACCACCTTTTTCCTTGTGAGCTTGGACCGGTTGGTGAAAAACACCTCATCTTCCCGAGGTGTAACCCCGAAAGGTATTGGATGACATCATCTGTGAGGAATCTTCCCGTCACCTTCCGTTTTTCTTTCTTATGCTTAACCATCTTCTTAAGTTCTTCTTCTTCAAGCTCTTCTCGCAAGTTGCTCCCAATCATCCAACTCCCAATGAGTAGTTTCTTTCCGTAAATCTATTTCGTCCCAACTACCCATTAAAACTTCCTCCTCTCATGAGGTTAAAGTCCGGCGGGTTGAGCTCTTTCAAATCATCATTTGCTCATCCTCGAATGTCCTGCATTTTCCGTTCACTCATAGGCTCGGTATGCGCCAGCTTGTTGAGTTATAACATCCATGGCTCCTATCTCCGTGAGCTTTTCCTCGTGGTCGGATTCATCTCCATAAATTGCTTCAATGAATGAAATCTCCTGCTCGAGGCTTCCGCAACTTTTTCCTTGCTCTGGGTAATGGAAGTGTCCTCTACTCTCACGGTGATTTGGCCACCAAGTCAATGGTGGAGGCGAAGTGTTTAAGAAAGGCCGCCCGAATCGTGGCATCTCCTTGTCGATCGGTAATCCAAAGATGACCCAGTCGGTTGGAAAAACTAGATGTTTAACATGGATAAGGACGTTGTTAACACAACCAGCGGCTAAACGGCTAGATCGGTCCACCAACTGAAGAGAGACGGGACGCTCCTTTAGCCTTTTGTCCAGCCCGAGACTCTTGCAGACGTTCAATGGCATCACATTGACAGAGGCCCCTGAATCGCATAAAACATTGTGGAACGTGTGGCCTTCAATCATGCAAGAGATTGAAGGTCGTCCGGGGTCACCTCACTTGATTGCAACGCTTTGTGAAACCGTTGAACATTCTTCTCTTAACACCTCTTCCGCCATTCCCTTTAGCTTTTTCTTACTTCCACAGGCATCCTTAAGATACCTAGAGCACTTAGGCATCTCCGTTAATACCTCAGCAAGTGGCATAGTCACCATAGTATCTCTAAGCATCCTTCTCACTCCGTCATCTGCTTGTCGAGTTCGAGACATTCTCTTTTTTTTGCCGGATAAGGAAGGGTTTTCAATGGTTGATCAGTAATTTGACTTTTAATGGCTTCGTCCTCCTTATCCTTCCATCCGACAAACTTCTCGCTTTCTTTTTAGTCGTGGGTTCACTACGACTTCTCCTCTCAACATCCTCATCACTATCCCGAAAAATCATCATCACTCACCTCTTCCTCACTGCTTGCTTTCTTTGGCATTTTTATCTGTTTACCCTCCTAAACTTATGGCGTCGGGAGGGGCTACTGCGTTCCGACATCTTTTCGGTCCAAATTGCCTTACCGCTTCTGAGGGTGACTGCATTCAACTCCTCCTCTCCATACTCCCACTGAGGTGTGATGGCAGTGCAAGCATTGATATCTGCCTTAAGGTTTTTATCTGTATAACTAGGCGCTTCTTCCTTGAGGTCCGCTTGTTGATCAGCCATCTGACCAATCTGTCTCTCCATCGTTTTTTGACCGGTGGCTAGTGTTTTCACCATGTCTACTAGCTCATCGAATTTCTTCTGAGAGACATAGGTGGGCTGTTGATTTTGCGTTTGAGCCCAGTTACCTTGGGGTCTTTGGTTATTGGATGCACCAGGCGGTGTATAATAACTATTTCGCGGATTTCCCGAAAAGTTGCGGTTTTGAGTTTGACTCGATTGACCAGAATTTTGACTGAAGCCTCTGAAAGGTTGATTCTGGTTCTCCATGGCTTGTACTTCCTCATTCATCACATTCCCGGCCTGTATGCCCGAGTGATTCACATCTGCTGGCCCTTCTTGCTGCTTCATTTGTAGATTGGCTAGTTGCTTGTTCATTATTTCCATTTGAGCAACTAGCATCTTTGTCTCTGAGTCACTTGCAACAGCCTCCTTTTTGCTTCCACCAGCATGGGCCCTCTTTTGAGTAGCCCACATGTTATTCTTAGCTATTGTTTCTTCTACCCTGTAGGCAGCATCATCTCCTCCTCCTAAAAACGATCCATGAGCTGTGGAATCTAAGTAATCTCTATTGGGTTGAGTAACACCCTGATAGAATAATTCTAGGAGTTCATGTCGAGTGTATCCATGGTTAGGGCACTTCCTCATTAACAAATTCAACCTCTCCCATGCCTTTCCCACACTCTCTCCTTCTAATTGCTCGAAAGTAGCTATATCTCGTTTACGGTCCATTATCGCCAGGTGAAACAAATTTGAGCAAAGGCTCTTTTAACATCACCCAGATTATGAAGAGAGTGATGGGGTAAAGACTTAAACCATCGATTTGCTTCTCCTTCGTGAGCAAACGGGAAGAGTTTCAATTTAACAACTTCAAGAACGCCAGGTAGTGACTCGCTTCACATATTTGCACAAAAGTAGACAAGAAGTCATGTGGGTCTTCTGCAGCGATGCCATGGAATGAACTATTTTGGACCATCCCCACAACTCCATTCTTAAGATCAAAATGCGCCTCCCATCTCTGGAGGCCGAATTGGTCTATGCCCTTCCAAGAAGTCTTGATCAAGATATGGCGCATAAGGGTCTTCTTTGCAACAACAAATTGCCGCACTCGCTGGGTCATTATTCTTTCGCTTTGAACATTCTGAGGTTGTTGTTGCATCTGCTGGTTTATCCAGGCTTGCTCTTGGTTGTTGTTTCTGCACATTTGCATCCGAATTTGGTTTAATTGAGCGGGATCTTGGTTATTATTCCTTTGGTTCTCCGGTTCGTCATCACTAGAACCGTGTTCGCCATCTTGTCGTAACTTTGAAATAATCTTCTTCCGACAATGTCTCGCTCAGTTCGGGTTAAAGATAAGATTTCCCTTCTTACTCTGGTTTGCATAAACCGAGAGAAGCGAATCAGGAAGAAATCAACCTTAGGGTTGATGAGAGGGAATGTAGAGATGAGTAGAGGCTCGAGAGGTTAGAAAGAGAGAGAGAGAGAGAAGAGACCAAAAGTGAAATTTTGGAGACCGAATCAAGCGTCAGCAAGTGGACGCTAGTTCAGAGAGGATACAGTATGGGTGAACGCTCGTTCAGAAGGTTTTTATTTTTTTATTATTTATTTATTTATTATTTTTTTATTTTCGAATTTAGAAAAAAGATCTAGAAACAGAAACAAGAAAAGAAACCTACCTACGAAAAATTTAAAACAGAAAAGGCACTAAGACGGTAAAAAAAAAAACGTGTTGAAATCTTCTAGGGTCAAAATGGAGGGGAAAACAGTGGATTTTGACCTCGAAAACGGCACTGAACGGCCTATGGCCTTCACCACGTCGTCGGCGTCGGAACGAGCTTTCCGAATTGGGGTCCTGCGTGCCAAACGGACACTCGAGCCGAAAGTTACGGCCAAAATACTACCGTGTGCTAAAGCGATCCCTTTTGACACAGAAAACTGTCCTATGAAGAATCCGACAACCGTTACCGACTCCCCGGCAACGGCGCCAAAAACTTGTCCGGTAAAAACTAGTTCTAAAATTTATAAACCGAAACACCCCAAGTATAAGGTTCGTAGTATAGGGTGTTTACGGGTCGCCCTGGCGGAGTCGAATGTTAATCGGATTAAGGTGCGATTATTATATTTACTATGTCACGAATTATTATCTCAAACTAGGGTTTATACTATCTATAATATAAAACGAAGAACAAAGGGTAAAATCACGTAAAAACAGAAAAACTTAGAATCGACAAAGGCCGTCCGTTAAGGTGGACGAGCGTCCGAGTACGTCTTTGAAAGCAGAAAAAATCACGAAAAACACACTAAAATTAAAATAACTAAACGTAGCAATAACAATCAATACGAGCGAATTTGTTTATCGAGATAATTAAAAGAACACGATAGAATAACTAGGATCAACCACACAACAATCACACAACCACTTTATGATCCGAATATGATTTTATTGGGTTGATCAATCTCGAAACCGATTAAATTCCTTTAACTCAATTCCTAGGGTTTTGTTCTCTTTTCCAAGTAAAACAATTAGACGTACATCACATGATCATAAATTTGTTCCCAAATTACTTAACCCAATTAACAACACATGATTCCTCAAAATATTGTTAATTGTATCGATTGAAAAAGTTCTATTGATGAATTATATTTCCATACAAATTCAACTCAACATATGGTTTTATTGATATTCCTATCTAACAAAACACTTAACAATCAAATCAGATAACAATCGATAAATAAAATTCAATATTCGAATTCATAAACAAAGATAACCTAACAATCCGTGGTTGTGGTGATGTTGATGTGGTATCCTCCCGCTATTCTACCGTGATGTGCTTAGCCTTCCATCCTTGTGATGATCCAAGACATGATTGAAGGAAGAAACTCGTAATTTTGTAGGGTTTGGTGCGGCTCCTCCAAGGGTGGAATATGCGGTCAGATATGTTGTGTCTATTAGGGTTGAAATAACACGCCTATTTATAGAATTCTGAGGCGGCTAGGTCAAACGGCACCGGGCGCCCGTCCGGAGGGTGGACGCTTGGTCAAAGTGCAAAACTTATTTGAGTCGGGCCGAGCCGGGGTTGGGCGCCGTCCTTCTTTAATTTGGACAAAATCGACGCCGCTGATTCACGAAAATCTGAACATCCTGAATCAAAATTCTCCCGAGGACGCCAAATCCACTATTCCGGACGCCCGTCTGGTAGACGGAACATCAAACACTCGTCCAGCTTGCTGGACGCTAGTTCAAAACTTCGGACGTTCGTCCAAAATGCCTTCAAATTCGACTTTTCATCTTCATCTCTTTATTCTTCAGCTCCCACTCTTCAAAGCACGATTAAACACCTCAAATCAACTTTTTCTCAGCCACATTTAACACACACACGCGTCATTGAAAACATACCAAAGTGTAACACAACTCAAACCAACATAAAATCATCATTTTAAGCACGTAATTGGCACGTTTTACACTTTTTGTAACCTTAAGACCATTTCTTCCATTTGTTCATTTAATACGCAATTTTCTATAAAAATTACTAAAACACGGGGATTATTGTTATGAAATATTGCAATATAAATCATAAAATTCACCGAGAACACCCACACACATGGTGGGACACGAACCAGGACCTCACGGTCCTGACACCTCAGCTTAACAGCTTTGGTAAGCTTCATTGGCCTTTTTCACATTTTACTTAAAAAAACGAAAATAATCTACATGTTTCATCTAATTTTAATTACTGCAATATTATGACCCATTTGCTCAAATTCACATATATTAATGTCAATAAAACTAACATAAACAGAGACATACATCATTAAATTCCATAAAAATGAGTAGAATTATAGTCAATAAAAATCTGGAAAATTTATAATTTCTAACATATGAATTGAAAATATTTGACTGGACACGTGTATATTTGGATCGAAATTCTACGCGGCCAACATACGTTTATTTCGCAAAGGGCTTAGGTTCGAGTACTCCCAAGGCCTCTCAAGGCTTCCTGCAGCCTGAAGCCTTATAAGGTCACTAAGGTCTCCCGAGGCTCCAAAAGCCATCAATCTTTCAAGAGCTCTTGCAACCTCCATACAGCTTACGAAAGTCCCCTAGCCTTACAACATGATATGCGAATCAACAGTACACTCTCTCTCATGGATATCACACTACCTCTTTGGTCATGTCAAATTTCTATTATGGACGTGGCCTACACGCTCTCGAATTAGGCATATTTTTTGGGGTGAATCAAGTATATAAACACCCAGATGCGCATTGGGTTAGGTGTGCTCAATTCTCTCCCCTAATAACTACTCCTAGTTTGATCCCTCAACGTCAGGTGCATAGGCAGCCCTCGAAGTAATGCATCATCTTCCATAAGGTCTTCACATTGTGTTGATCCTTACACATCTTTTACTTTGTTTTTTTACATGGTTGACATAATTTATTTAGAACATCTTTAAGAGTGATTTTGGAATATTATCGGTTTGGAGTTGAAAGGAAGGCTCTCATGCTCTCTAGATAATATATTCTCATAAAATACTTCATCGAGAATTTGACGTGTCCTAGTGGTAAAGGTAATTGCATTTCATAATGAGAATCAGAGTACGATTCTCATCTCATCCCCCAATATAATAAAAGAATCATTGAAAAAAAAGACTTCATCTTTTGTAATCATAATAATTACAGTAGTCCAAGCAATCACATGTGGAGTCTGTAAATAAGACGAACCCTTAAAACCTTTATCTAGGCTAGGAAAGTGACAAAGCTTCTCTCAGTAGATTGCTTTTGAGCCAGGCCACTCGCTTCTGCCGGCGAGAACAAAAATTGCATGGTCATCATTGTGTGAATAAACAACTCTATCTCGAAAAAGTTCTTCATGAACCGGGAAACGTGGTTAATGTCTTGTACTATGATAAAAATAACATATAAGTTTTATTATAATTGGTCTTTATTAGTCCTTGTATAAGTTAATATAATAGTGACGTGTGTCTAGGACACGTGTCATCTTTATATTAATAGTTAGTGCCACATAGAAAGTTTGTTAAGGTATTAACAAACTCTCCCTTGCTGTAAAGAGAGGCTATGTCCGAATCCTTTTGTATTCCTACTAGATTTGTTGATGTAACACCTAAATAATGAAATGTATGAATATTATTCATCTTAGCTCCTTCTTCTTTTAACTTTATCAGTTTTTTTTTTTTTTATCTTGGTATTAGAAATAAGATACTAATTCCATAGCTATTAAACCATATTATATTGCAAGTGTGACAATCGGCATCATCTCTTGCCAGGTAGTCGACTTGCACTATGGAACAACTGGACAAAGGGTTGGAGTGTCTTTCTCAACAATTTTAACCTCAATTCTCAGCTCATGATGTCCAGCATCGACTCAATTTTTACCTGGATATGCATCAAATCCTTTCTCTATTGGAGTTGCACCTTCTATGATTGATTTGCTGGGATTGTCTCTGCCACGCGCAGATCGAACCCCGTCAATTTTCAGATCATCTCTTTCATCATTTACTCAGCCACCATTTGTTGGTCATCTTGATCAAATACGTACTGTTATGCTCTATAAAGACAACTAACTTTTGTGGCGATACACAATGTTTCCCATCATTAAAGGACACAACTGTATATTAACTTTATGCTCGACTCGAGTATCTTCGGTTGTATTCCCTCCGTCCCAGAATATAAGTTACTCCACATTTTTTTTATTCGTTCAAAAATATAAATCATTTTAAATTACGAATGAAGAATTTGTTACTATTTTCTCTTTTTTTATCCTCAATTAATTAAAAATTCAACTACTTCTAAATATTTTATAGTAATTTCATTAATGATAGTCAAAATTTATTCTAATTATTTTTTATTAATCTACATAAAAACTTATAAAAACTTTTAGAATGACCTATTTTGGATCGGATGGAGTATGTTGTTACCACCAACTGCTTAGAATAGAACGGAAGGGACCCACAAGTTAAAAAAATGTCCACATGGCTGCGCTTGGAGCCACCACATCACTTGACTCTTGGATCTTTTTACAGAGAGGAGAAGTCAAAGACGCCAACAGAAAACTCATGTAGTATAAGAAGAAGAAGAAGACGTGCGATGTTCTCTCTTGTGTCTGCTTCCTTAGCCTCCCAACTCTTTTCCAAAACACAATCTTTCCGTCCCTTAATCCTCACCAAAACATTGAGATTCTCTGCCATGTCTATCAACCTAAGCACACATGCCTTTGCAGGCAATCCAATTAGATCAAAAACCCCAAAACCAACCGACCCTTTTTCACCCACCTCCGCTTTTCAGACGCTCAAGACCCTTCTTTCATCTCCCACGAATGAGCCTTCTTCTCCTGATTTTCAAGTCTTACCTTTCAGGAAGGGCCGACCTTTAGCTCGTTCGGACGCAGATTCCAGCTCCGGTGTGCCTAATTGGCATCTTGGGTGGTTGAGCTTAAGTGATTTTAGGACTTTGGTAGACAATTCTGAGGTGAAATTGACTGATGAATCATTGGTTTATCTGGGTTATAGGGTCGAGGATGCTGTTGTTTATTGGGCTATTGATGTATCTGAGGCTGGTGGTTTGGTGGGTGAGTTGGGTGCTAGGCAGTTTTCTTTCGTGGAGTTGAGAACTTTGATGGTTGCTACCGATTGGGCTGATGCTGGAGCTATGGGTGACTTAGCTGTTGCTGGTCATGTATGTTTTTCTTGATTATTGTTCTTGTTCTTTCTATGTTTGTCGGTTTTAACTGCTTTTATAAATGAAGTGAAAAGCCGTCTTTTAATTGCTTATTTGTTGCTTTCATATCTTGTAATCGTTTTTGGCGTTTGAGTTTCTGACACCCAAGTTATAGCTTATTAGTAAGGATCTACTGTCCCTCGTTGGTTACACTTGATACTGTATCTTGGATCGAATGTAGACCAGTATTCAGGATGCTTGGGTTTCATTTCGTTTCAGTGTCTCCTATGGATTTGTTGGCTTCCTAGTGGTTAACCCTTTTCTTTCGTCCCTAATTTTTTGTTTCATTTCTTTATTCAATGGAGGTGGTGAGTGTGTTTGTTAGAGATGCAACTTTATGCTACTAGAATTACATTTTGTCTTTTTGGAGATTACTGCATGATTTTCTTTAAAGACAAGCCCTCTTATAGTTTGAGTGAAATGGAGGAATATTCTTTGTATGTCAACCATTAGTTTGCTAGGGAATTTTCAATATGATTTTTAGATCCTCTACATTCGCAATTGTATTCAGCTGGAAAGCTCATATGTCTTTCCAGCTTCATCTGATGTACAAATGTATGCATGTATTTTGATCATTTGACCGAAGATTTTGCATAAATGCATTTTTTATCTTCTTGTCTTCGTTAAGTTCATTAGTGACCCGAATAGATTATACCTACTGGATTCCATGTCTTAATTTAGTGCCCCAAATATTGGAGACAATGACTGGATAAACTCAAAACTTAATTTAGTGCCCCAAATATTGGAGACAATGACTGGATAAACTCAAAACTGGTGGTGTCCAATTTATTGAGGGTCTCTCATTGTCATTTGCCATACTATATCTAACTATCAAAGCTTCTAACTTCATGTGTATCTTGCTAATGCTATTCTTATGGATGAAGCCTAGCCTTTTTCCTTGGCTGACTTCAGTTAGTAGTCTGTAGTTTAGCATATCTCTATTGCTATGATGAGTTTCTACCGTCTATTAATGCCGTTGTGCAAAAGTGAATATAATTTTATCACGTTCAATCAGGCTAGAGCTTTACTGGAGTGGCATGGTATATCACGTTTTTGTGGGCATTGTGGCGCGAAAATGCTTCCCATTGAAGCTGGGAGTCGGAAAGAATGCTCAAATCAGCTTTGTAAAAAAAGGATTTACCCTAGAGTTGACCCAGTAAGCATCTTATTCATTTTCCCTTAGTTGTGGAGAGTAAGAGCCTGCAAAAAAGTGTCGGGCTCAGGGTGGTGTTATTCAAATGAAGTCCTAACTTTTTTTCTTGGTTATTTGTTTATTTCACAGGTCGTCATCATGTTGGTAATAGATAAAGAGAATGATCGTGCTTTATTGAGCAGGCAGTCTAGATTTGTGCCACGCATGTGGAGTTGCCTGGCTGGTTTCATTGAGGTATGCAGAACCCTATGTGTCGTTACGACTGATTTTACTGGGGCATTTTCTAATTTGTGTAGCTCAATTTACCGCTCCTTCAATTCATTGATTACGATTTATTTCTTCTTATCCATCGCATATTTCTCAATTGCTATCTAAGTATGTTTTAGGAGTGCCATGAAGAAGTACATTGTCTCTGATCTATATTTTTTTCCTTAACCGCAATTTTGGTTTGTTGACTTCTCATTGTCCTCCCGCATTTCTTCCTTTTACTTGTGATTAGCCTGGAGAAAGCTTGGAAGAAGCTGTTAGAAGAGAGACTTGGGAAGAAACTGGGATTGAAGTCGGTGAAGTTATTTATCACAGCTCTCAGCCATGGCCTGGTATAATTTACGTTGGCCTTTTTTTGTAACTGTTTATTATTTACTACCTCCGTCTCAAATCATAAGCCATTTTAGCCTTGTGCACATAGATTAAGAAAGTTCATAAATGTTTCACTTTTTAGCATTTTAGGACATGCATTCCCTTTTATGCTTAAACTACATTTAACAGAGGTGAGACAAGTCAATAGGGGTTAAAAAGGAAAAAAATGCATTAAATAGTGCATGGGTTTATGAGAATACCTTATATTTTGGGACGTAAGTAGTATTTGCTTACATGGCCGAAAAAGGATACCTAGTACATGCTTCTTTTGCTATGCTCGCGACAGATTATTATAGGCTGCATGGAGTTCATTTTAGTGGCAGGAAAGAACTGTGAATTTTGAACTTTTGAATACGTGTGGAGCGTGGTCAGACTTCTTTGTGTTCACCATTTATTTTTTTACTATGTTTTTGCTTGAGAATGGGTGGTTTCAGCTGTTGGGAGTTTTCCATTTCAAACAAAGTTGATGGAAAAAAAACACCTTTAACTAACCCTAGAATCCCGCCGTCCTGATTTAATTGTGAGTTCCTTGATATTAGCAAAAGAGGTGCAGAATTATTATCACAATGTCATTATAATGGTCAAAGAGGTTGGAAAAATATCACCAGTGTGTGCTTATTTTTGTTCCTTTATGTGAGTTCAACTTGTGGAACATCCAACTGATCCAAGATTGGTACTATATTTTCTAGTTCTGTTGTCTGCCATTAATATGGAGAAATGTCTACATCAGAGAAAAGTAAATGGGGAAAAAAAATACTCTGTATTAAACTCAATGAGGGACATGCGTTCTGAACTTTTTCTGAGACGTGTGTGTGTGTGGAAATTGAGCCGGAACTAAATAATCCATTGATGCCCAATGGAAGCTTTCACTAACATGTTGTGCTCTTTATACTTTTGATTGCAGTTGGACCAAGTGGTATTCCATGTCAACTTATGATTGGTTTCCTTGCCTATGCTAAATCACTTGAAATAAATGTGGACAAGGAAGAGTTGGAAGGTATTTTGTTTTTGCTTTTTGTTTTTATGTGTTTTACATTTATTTCTGCTAAGTTTGTAGTTCTTAATGTTCAAGGCAAATCTGGTGGGAAATTGGCGTTTAACTTGCTCCGAGTTGCCACTCAATAATATAAAGTGTGGGCCTATAACGAAGAGTCTGGGTTAACATAGGATACACGAAGGCATATAAGTGGCACAATAAGGCCAATACTAAAAGCCTCGCCACGTTGCATGATGTCCGTAATTTAGAGTTGTCTTTGTCTGTTTCCTGTCACATGTTTCAAGTTAAAACAAGAGAGAATTGTTTGGATGTGTAGATGCCGAGTGGCACAGTAGAGAAGATGTGAAGAAAGCAGTGACATTAGCTGAATACAAGAAAGCACAAAGAACAGCTGCAGAAAAAGTGGACCAGATGTGCAGAGGAGTCGAGAAAGGACAGAGCTTGTCTGCAGATTTCAATGTGGAAAGTGGTGAACTTGCTCCTATGTTCATTCCCGGACCATTTGCAATTGCTCATCATCTCATAACTTCTTGGGCTTTTCAAACTGATCCGAGTACCTGCACTGAACCAAGTATTAAACAGCCATCTGCTTCTCTTTCTAGCTTATAGCATTTCCATTTTTTGCTGTAAACGTTGTCCTTCCTTGTTTACGAGGCATTGCCCTGAAGGTTCCAGGTTCGAGAGGTCGATTTTCTGTTGTAAAAAAAGTCCATGAAAAGTGTGGTTCTTGCTGCTTCATTTTATGAGAAGATAAAAAAGCATTGTCCTTTCTTTGTCCACATACTGTAATTATGTTGAAAAGTATGTGGGAGGTGCTATTCTATGTAATACATTATTCAGATACTACGATTTGCCATTATTGATGTTGATAATAGCTTGATGCAAAATGCACTTTTGCAGGCAGATAGGTAATATTGTACGTCCAGGTCCAAGGCCAAGGCCAATCAAAGACCAGTTCATCTTCTTGGTGTGTCTGAACTCTGAAGAAGTTACTGTGAATTCCTTCATTCATTTGAGCTGTATTTCTAGGTCAGTTCCGTTGCACCCCGGAAGATTTGTGTAGCAGGATGGATCTGAGCCTTTTGCTTTTGAATTTTGATACCTCTGTATTCCTTACTGCCATGGTCTTACCAAAAGTATTCCTCGAATTATCTGCCATGCAGTGTATGAATTTTGAGGTGGGATCCACCTGGTGGGAATAATAAAGTGTTTTTTGAGGTTCTATAAATTCTGATCATGTTCTGGAGAAATCAACAACATGCTCTGTGCATACTATGCTCCTGCCCGTATGTTTGATTTTGCAAGCCTATGTCACACAGAGAAACTTGATCCTCTTTTATGAGGCCACGTCCTGTGATTTTTTGTGCTTTTGCATTGTGGCTGGGAGAATGTAAGTTTACTTTGTACTTTTACTTCGTGCAAAGTAGGCTTACGTCGTTGTGCTTTATATATAAATTGGAGGAATCACAAGACAGACCTCAAAAAAGAGGACCCTGATTCTTCACTCATACAAACTTGGGTATAAGGAAAGACACCATTATACTTGTGACTAGCCAAGAATGGATTTTTTTGGCTCTATTAGGTTCTATTAGAAACTTGACCGTTTTTAATGCTAGAAACTGTCATATCGATCAATTGAGCTCACAATGATCAATGATCAATGATCAATGATCTACAAGTGTAGCGACACAGTATAGTGGAGCGTTGATCCTACAGTGAGCAACTTACTATGTTCAAACGCGTGTTTTGTATTTATAGCGTAAAATCTCATGTTTAACTGATAACTATGCTGATTCTAAAACAAATATTTTAACATATTTCTAGTAGGTCGGTGTAAGAATCATTGCACCAAATTCACCGGAAGGGTCTGCGTTTCAATATATTGCTGCACAATCAATTTTGTTTCCTTAAAGCAAAGAACTTGTATCCTTTTGGAGGTTTTTTTTGCAAACAGGGACTGTTGATCTAGCCAGAGAATTGATCGGGTTAAGACATTTCTTCACAAGAGGATCATTGTCTGGCAAGAGATGTTGAAACTCCACAGAAGCCAATATGACTTTGTTCACCCGCCCTCACTAAAAGTAGTTGAATAGCGATTCTCATCAGATTTCTTGCTCCTTTTATGTCCTTTTATCTCATTGCCTGCCTCAATTGCTGGAAACACAATATGCTCCATTGTCGACGTCTATCCGGCATGACAACCTCATATCCCTGGAACATAAAAATTCAGACAAAGAACATATTCAAAATGTTATTATTATTCTTACATTCTATTTTTTACGTGTGCATTTCAAGTTACCAGACTCTGTAGCTTTTCCAAATATAGATTAGCCTCAGTGGTTAACACCCCAATTCGCACCTTGGTGTTGAAATGAAGGGGCTTCATGTCTGCTTCTTGAAGCTCTTTTGAAACACAGTCCCTCAAGTTGAGAAATGTGATAGAACATCCATAAGATACCTCCTTGTGCCATACATTGGATACACAGCATGGCATGACGACACACTGAGCTCCAGATTGCTCGAGAAATATCCTCTTATTCCTTAAAACCTCGATTATTTCAGATGCAGGTGTTTCTTTTTTGCAGGATAAACCACTATAGACAATGAAAGGTAAGCAGCACTTGTTATTTCTTGAAGACCACCAGATGAGCTTTTCCAAGAAAACAAAAGTTGAGAAAGCAGACACACACCCTAAGAT